>JAAAKQ030404108.1:0-46488 GCA_010016005.3 Zanna intricata
AGCTGGTGGAGATGAAACAGAGATATCAGATGTACCTTTGTTGGCTGCATATCTTCAGCTTAGTCAACTCGATTGGAGGTATAAGACGGAACCGCAAGGCACAGCATGTCTAGGTAGGTAATAATAACTTTCGCTTTTATAAATCCTATTCATTCTTCTTTCTATTACATTAATTCTTAAAATGAATAGTATTTATATTCGGTAATCATTTAAGTTTTCCATTGTATATGGCAATGATATCTGTTTTATAATTAACAGGTGCCCTTTTGTCTTTTGTCTAGGGTCAGTAATTATTCAAACAATTTGGTCAAAGAAAATTATTGGCATATTAAAACTTATTATAACAGAGTAAAATATTAGTTAACTTACGTTCGCATCAGAAGTATAAGTAAAATTGGAGATAATAAAATTTAATGTACCATTAGAAACTTACTTTACTGTACTTATCTGGTGGTAAAATTTGTTAAAAACAAATTACAATTGAAAATTAGTTCGTTTTTAGGGTAGTAAAACAAGCAAATAGCAACAATTATTACTGTACGTGATAATTTTGAAGTTTCTTTTGAATAATTATTTCCATACCAATATAGAATTTTTAAAAAAATTTATCAAACATAATAGTTCTCTAAATGGAAATGGCACTTTAACTTCAATGATATGCAGGAACCGACCTACGAAACACAGTTTTGACTGGTAACATTTAATCCTTATTTCACATCTTTCTCATGCAGGAGATAAGACAATTTGAGACCTAGTCAACTCCTTAATATTGTCTCCCAGCCATCTTTCCATTGCTGGTTGTAGTTAACAACATGTACTTCCCGCACAATCCAAGGATGTAATAAGATATACGCCTAAGTTCGTATGGTAAATTTACCATACGAACTTAGGCAAATACAGCAACTTACTGGAACCAAGTCAACAAAACTGGTATCTGGAGACTTCCATAATATTGTACAAATCAATAAGCAAATTTTTAGGGTTAATCAACCTGATATTAACAAGCCATTTGATCAAGATATAGTTCTAGGCGCAGATAATATTATAAACATTGATCTTCTGAGGGTCAATCATCCATTAAACCCACCATTCCTCTCTAATTATTCTATATCTGTTTTCCTAAACAGGTACTGCAAAGATTTCATTGGTCACCTCAATGACTCCATAGCAGAGACATATGGAAATAACTGGTAGCTGGTGGGGCAACAGTTTCTGAAGTGGAAAAACAAATATACCCGCAGGCTAGTTTGGGATCTCTGTTTTATATTCATGGATTATACAAAAACTGTAACTAACTGAACCAGACTGTGGTGTCTATAGAGTAAAGTTGGCTCTCCTATTCCTTCTACAACTTAATCTAATCTTAGAAGACAGTTTACTGCTCTGCCGTATAATGAATCATATTAGCTATTAGTTGATAATTATTTATCTCTTTCACCTTCTATCACTGAAGTTAACCTTTTGGACTTCTTTTTCACTTTCATCCCCACATAATCCTAGTAAAATTCTAAATATGTTTTATGAATATATGAGACAAGTTTTAATCTCAAAGTGCACATTTGGTTATAAGTAATAATAATAGTAATACAACACAAATTTTAAGTTTCGATTGTACTTTCAATATTAAGATTTGTTATCATACCAAACTTAATATTCATTATTATTTCTACCAAGCAATATTTCACATTCACTACCAGTTAACCTATCAGAAGAGAGGTTACATCTCTACTGCTATCATATCCTCCATTAAATAAAGGATTTTAAATTTTGCAGTCTATTAATATATAGAACTAGAATTTAAAGAATGAATGCAAACATCAAAAACTACAATAATGAAAAGAAATGATGGCCTTTTTATATGTTTGTCTGCTATTTTTTGTCTTTGAACAGAAATTTATATCATTATAACAGATTGAGATAAACAAAATCAGTCAAATTTTTAAAATTAATATTCTGTGTGATGTTTATAAATATGGAAATCTTATGTTCATAGATTTCAAAATAACAATCTTTTTAATTTTTCATCCATGACAGCTCAAAAATTACTAGTAGCAGAAAGTAATTACTTATATTTAAGAACTGAAGGACTTCAGTGTAGACAAAATGATACCTCATTTTTTCAGACTTCAAACAGCAGCATTATAATAATAAAAAATGTTAGTGCGAGTTTGTGCTCAAATTACAAAATAATTTCATACCAGTTATACCTTTTCCTATACCACACGTATATATCATGTATGATAATGATAATACTATATACGATAATAAATGATATATGGTAATATTATATATGGTATTATATGATATTACAGTTACCCCAAACAACCAAAATTTTAAGTGACAGTGTGTGTAATACAGTTTCACAATAAAAATTACATTAATTTGTTCCACCATCCTTACCACACTTTCTTCTGGCTGTGATCTGAGATACTAGTGCCAATAGTCAAAGTTGCTTTCTCCAAATAAAATAATGTTCATTATAGAGACAATTACTAGAATGAACAGGGTCTAGATATTGCTTATAGGGCTGAATATCGCCTAAACTTCAGAGGGCTAGATTTACTGATATTCAACAGTATACGAGTATAAGACTCAATGAAACCAATACGAAACTGACTTCATTTCTCAATTTTCTTAGAAAGAGAGGCAGAAGATGCTTCTAATTCTTGGGAATGACTGTCATTATGGTGAAATATGGATGTCTTGTTTCATATCTACAGATTTTAGGGTATGGTATTAAACATCTATAAATTTTGAAATTGTAAAAAAAAGTTCTGTAATTGACTGTTCCCTTATTTTCACTAATACTTAACATGAAAACAGAAATTATAACTACATAACTCCGTTAGATACTAGGTATAATTGATGCAGTTAGTTATTAGTCACCTGACGTGAGATGCAAGTCATCATCCTTAATAACAACAAAATTCCATTCTATAAGTATACTATGTAAAGTGAGGAATAAAGTGGTTCCTTAATGTCTTCTTGAATGGGCAAAATATGATACAGTGTTACACATCAGCACACAAAACCTACTGAAATTCAAATGACATTCAACCTGGTAACATTACATTCAAAGAAAGTAACTGTAAATGGTTTTCTTGTACTTTAAGTGCTTTTCATGTATAACAACTATAGAAAAAAACAGGAAACAGATAATGTGCCCTTTACAGTAATAAAATAATGCATTAAACTGTTCACTGTCATTACCAGTGGAAGGCAATGTAGCCCTTTAAAACAAAATTATCAAGGTATTAATATCTTCTATTATTTCATTTAAAACATCATAATTTCATTTAAGATATCATTAATGTTATTAAAAAAAGAACTAATAAGAATACAGAGATAAAAAATTAACAAATCCAGGTCAAGAATGACCTATTATTGTTATTAAAAATTTGTCAAGAAATTCAGAAAAAAAACAAAATTACTAAACTGATACAAACCCTCAGAGTGGTTTGAGAATATCTTCTTGCTCAAGCTAGTTCTAATAACCAATTTGATAGAAAGAGGAAAGTAAATTTTAACTCATTAGGGTTATGGTAGTCTGTTACATATTAGCATTTATGTCATCAACATATTAAAAAAACTTTACTACATTAGGTAAAGGGGATATGTTTCCAGTACCTTTTACTGATCATACTACTTGCAAATTCAGTTATAATTATGTAATGAATAATAATAATAATAATATACAAAATGCATAATCTAATCTTATCTCATACCAAAGAATTTCTAATAACATGTAACAAAGTCTTTCTAATGAAAAATTTTAACTTAATAATTTTTTTTTTAGGAATGAAAAACCAACGCTGTAACTGGCCAAGAGGAAAAGTGATAGGAGGTTCAAGTGTATTAAATTATATGCTTTATGTACGAGGAAATAAAAAAGATTATGACATCTGGGAATCACTTGGTAATCCTGGATGGGGTTATGAAGAAGTATTATATTATTTCAAAAAGTCAGAAGATAACAGAAATCCTTACTTAGCTCGTACACCTTATCACTCAACTGGAGGATATTTAACTGTTCAAGAAGCACCTTGGCATACACCATTAGCAACAGCATTTATGGCAGCAGGAAAAGAAATGGGTTACGATGCCGTGGATAATAATGGAGCTCAACAAACTGGCTTCATGATTGCTCAAGGTACAATAAGACGGGGAGCAAGATGCAGTACCGGTAAGGGATTTCTCAGACCAGTAAGGCTACGAAAAAATTTACATGTAGCAATGAATGCTCATGTTACTAGAATACTTATAGATCCTACCACTAAACGTGCATATGGGGTTGAATTCTTACGTGATGATGAAAAACATATAATAAAGGCTGATAAAGAGGTTATACTATCTTCTGGCACAATTGGTTCTGCGCAACTGCTAATGTTGTCTGGAATAGGTCCACAAGAACATCTAAAAGAGCATAAGATTCCTGTAATTCAAAATCTTAATGTAGGCCAAAATCTCCAGGACCACATTGGTTTAGGAGGATTAACATTTTTAATTAATCAAGATGTTTCTTTAGTGCAAAGGAGATATGAAAATGTTCCATCAGTACTTAGATATGCTGCTTTTGGCACTGGACCACTGACAGTATTAGGGGGAGTAGAGGGTTTAGCATTTGTAAACACAAAATATGCAAATAAATCAGATGATTTTCCCGATATAGAATTTCATTTCTGTTCAGGATCAACAAATTCAGATGGTGGTAGCCAGATAAGAAAAGCTCATGGACTAACTGATTTATTTTATGATACTGTTTATAAACCGATCGAGAACAAAGATGTTTGGACTGCTATACCTGTCCTTCTTAGGCCTCGAAGTAAAGGACAAATTAAATTAAGAAGTAAAAATCCATTTGATTATCCACTCATTTATCCAAATTATTTTTTTGATAATTTTGACATGCTAACATTGATTGAAGGTGTTAAACTTGTAGTTGCAATGAGCAGAACAAAAGCTTTTCAACAGTTTGGAAGTAAATTACATAACATTCCATATGTTGGATGTGAAACCATATTTGCACAATATGGGTACACTGATCCATACTGGGAATGCATAGTAAGACAATATACTGTGACAATTTACCATCCTGTTGGAACATGCAAAATGGGTCCATACTGGGATCCTGAGGCAGTTGTTGATCCAGAACTTAAGGTATATGGAATAAAAGGTCTCAGAGTAATAGACGCTTCAATAATGCCTACTTTAGTGAGTGGAAACACTAATGCTCCTGTTATAATGATTGCAGAAAAAGGAGCTGATATGATAAAAGAATACTGGACTAAAAAACATGTTAAACATATGCCACCAAGCTAATGAAGGCATAATTGTATAGATAAAAAATTTGTTTCATAGTTGCCACAATATCAAGTGCATCTCACTAAAGTCATTGTCAGCTAATGCCAAAGAATATTTTAATTTAAGTAAATATAATTTATCAATAAATTGAATATTAAAATTGGATTATAATATTAAAAATAAGATGGTTCAATAAATTACATGTTATTGCAATAGATTCAGCTTTAAGTATCTAAATAAAAATTCTATTCAAACACTTTAGTATCTACAATCTACAAAAAGACATTTTAAAAAAATTACATTTATTTTCCAAGTAATTGGAACAAAAGTTTGTAACAATTTTAATTTGGGGGAAATTAATGTACAAATGGTCATAATAGACAATTTAACCCACCAGTTTGGTCTAATGGTTACACTCATCATCGCAAATCAGCTGATTTTGAAGTCGAGAAATCTAAGGTTCAAATCCTAGTAAAGGCAGTTACTTTTATATGGATTTGAATACTAGATTGTGGACACCGGTCTTCTTTGGTGGTTTGGTTTTAATTAACCACACATCTCGGGGATGGTTAACCTGAGACTGTACAAGATTACACTTCATTTACATTCATACATATCATTCATTCTCAATCATCTTCTGCAATAATATTTAAGAATATTTAAGGTAATTCCTGAGACTAAACAGAAAAAAAAGGGAGAGAGAGTAATAGACACTTTAATTTTAACTAATTTTTTATTTTATAAATTTATGCATTACAAAAACTGAAAGAAAACGTTCATGAGAAGAAAATAGACCCTTCATAATTTCTATGACTTTATTAATAAAAAAAACCACCTGATAATAATATAAAACACCCAGTACCGATTAAACCCATGAGGTTAAAGAGAAAACCTCAATAAAAATAAATTAATATTATTGAAAGTCTTGATTTAATAATTAAATCAATACTTCCCACCCATCTGTAGATGACATATTAACATAGAAGTTGTACTCTTTCATTTCTTTAAGATATTTTTCATTTCTATAATTAAGCAGCAAGCTTTATTTTATTATTTTCATTTTAATTTCTGAAAAGTGGAACCAATAAGGTGTGACATGAAGCAATATAGACCATCCCATTCTCATATAGTGCCATTAAATTAATTGTTAATGTTAAATAAGCAGAGGTTTTTCTTTGTACAACTTCTACGTTGCAGATGTACAACCTATTTTACAACAGGCATCATATTATTTATTAAAACGTCTGAAATAATTATTATTGTACAGTGATAATTTTTTCATTGTTGATAATTTAAGAAACTTTTCATTAATAAATAATTTTGAGAATAGCATCCTGCAGTATCTAATAATAATAAAAATAATATAGGTATAATAACACCATTTTTATGTTTTGGTTTTTTTGCCAGAGTATGGCATACAAATAATTTATAAACATAGCACAGTACAAAATAAAATAGTGGATTCACTATTAAATGTAGTTGTAGTTGATTATAATCTTATAATTTAAGTCTTTTTTATTACAGAGAGCAGCAGTAGCACACAAAAATCTTCTCCTTCTTATAAACAGAATATTTTTAATAAGTTACAAATTTTAAACAAGGTTACATAATCAAAAATGGTTAAAACAAACCTATTTGAAACAGTTATTTAAACTTAATTTTAAACTAAGTTCTTTGAACAAGGCCCTGTTGTAAAATAACTATTATACATTATAATTTTAAGAACAGCCTACTAAAATTCTATTTGACTTTCTCAAGCGCTTTAGGCTATTCTTCCATCTTCAGAAGGAATTTATAATTAAAATACATAGAAATTTAAAATTCACATAGTAAAATTAAATAAATAACAACTGATCGTCATTTTGTAATGTTCAAGTCATAAGTTGAAGTAACTATATCCATTTTATAAGAGTATCGCAGTTGTTATCATGAATAGTGATAAATTATTATCATAAAAGATAACAATTGTGATACTCTTATAAAACAGGTGTAGTTATTTTAACATTACAAAATGATGATCAATTGTTATGTATTAAATTGTATTATGTGAATTTTACATTTTTATATATTTTAATTATAAATCATCTTGAAGATGTCAGAACAGCTGAAAGAATTTGAGGAAGTCAAATGGAATTTTGGTAAGCTGTTCTTAAAATTATGTATATTAATTTTATATATATATAATCTTTTTTTCACCTACAAATGACTGAAAAATATTCATACAAAGATCATAATACAAAATTCTGAATAACACTTAAGGGATATTGAATGAGTAAGACTCAGTTGCTCCAAATAGATGGTACTAATCTATCTGTCTCTTTTCTAGCCATCACACTGTTTTAAAATTATTTTACTTCATGGTTACATACGTTGCAGGAATTTTAATTGTCGGTAAACTAACAATTTAAACGTATTACGGTGTCTTCTTTTTGTGGCTTTCTTAAAATTAAATATCAAATCACATGAGAATAAATTTCTCCAAAAATGCTGTGAAACTTAGTTACAGTACCAAAACAATAATAATTTTATATAATATAAACAAATTAATCTGCACATTCAAAAATACTTTGTCCTATTTACATGAACAGATAAAACCATACAAATTAAAACCAAGCAAATGATAGGATTACTACAGATATGGCTAGTATAGCAAATTCATCAAATGACTAAATTTGGTAGAATAAAATTAACATTCCTTACAACAAATGACAAAACAATTAATTGTAGATGAAATAAATTCTCTTATAAACTCCAGTAACTTTATTTCATAAAATAAAATGCCTAAAAAATACCATATAGTAATCCATTTATTGGATAAAGAGCTGGCCCCTGTTTCAAACATCTTTATGTACTATGCCTGTCAAGTGCCTAGATTACAATTAGTAGGCAACCATAGCACTTAAGATTCAAACCTGACTTAATGTAACAAATTTCTAAATAAAATTACCGATAAGTGATTACTTTATCGCTTTGCATTATAAAACAGCAAGAACAAATATATATTACTGAACTTGATGTATTAGAATAAGTGTATAAATATTAAAATAAAAACTGACTGATATAGATCAAAACTTGTATGATAAGGTTTTTAAGAAATTATAATATAATCATATTTTTCATGTATTTTTTAATTAATTGAATTTTTTATTGTTTAACCTCTGGAACCACCGTTAAGGTATATCTTCAGAGGATGAGATGAATGAATTGTAGCGTGTGTGAAAAAAATGCCATGCCTGACTGGGATTCGAACCCGGGACCTCCGGATGAAAGACCGAGATCGCTACCACTCGGCCACGGAGGCTGGCAATTGAATAGTAGTTAAGGTTATCGGAATAAGTTTATACAGTTAAAACCAGTAACTTTAAAAAAAAATTAAAACATAAAATCAGTTTTATTCCAGCAATAAGAGTATAAATAAGAAAAAATATTCAAATCAATTCTAATCATAAGAAAAATAACTTAACTAAAATCTGTAAATGTGTTTTCAAATAAAAAGTTAACAATTTTCATTGTGTTTTAAATTTTCAATGCATCTTGAAGATTAAAGTAAATATGATTTATTTCCCTTTATATCTCTAATGTAAGTGCAAAATTATGAAAATTAGTTTTACAGGAAATGTTTTGTTTTTTTATATATTGCAACAACAAAAACACTCTCTATGAACTCAGAATAATGCGATTCTTATATGAAATATTAATTCATGAGTATTGAATAATGCTTTGTGAAATGTTTTCATTTAAAAAAAAAATTTAACTTTGTGTAGCACATGAGAAAATAACTATCTATCTTTGAAGAGATGTTACAAATTTGAATCTCTTTTGAAGCATACCAGTATGATAAATGACAAATAGTTTCATATAAATGCGATTTTACCTTATGTACTATGAATGCTGTGTAAAACTATTTTCTGAAGTTCTTTTTCAGCTCAAAAAAAAGAAAAGTAAGTATAGAAAAACTAATCCATCACAGAAATAGAGAAATTAATAAAAAAAAAAGTAAAACCAAGAACTATATATTTAAATAAACTTTGTGTTAAAATAATTTCAATTATGTGTTTAAATAAAGAGTTAGCAGCCAATAGAAAAAATATAAATCTAATATCTGTTGGTTATAAATCATTAAAATCTAGCTAGAAATCTTGCCACCCAGCAAAAGTGGTTTTTAACATCAATAATATACAAAAGAACGACTTATGGGCCATAGCACGTACAACCTAAACCAAAGAAGACTGAGAAAATGTTTTCTGATGAGTAACACTTTTATGTTCAGAGGCAAAGATTTGGGTAAGTGAGAAAGGCCTCAAATGAAAAATGTTGCTAGTCCACAGTTAACAATCAATTAAATATGATTAAAAAAATACTTGAATTTGCTTTACATTGAAAACTCTGGTTCATTAGTAGGTGGGAAACCGAAAAGTTATATCAGTATTCTGTGGGCAAAGGTCATCACACAACTTCAAAAATATCATCATAAAGAAACAGTGTTCTTACAAGATTTACCAAAAAAAAAAGTATTAAAAAAATAAAATTCACATGCTCCTGTAGCCATTCTAGTATTAATCCAACTTTGATATTTATCAGGGGAAAAAACTGTTATTTATCAGGTAACTCTAATCTTAATCCAATTGTGGAAATTGATGTGCAATTTTAAAAACAATATTGCAAAAGTGCACTATAATGTAAAATCTTTTCTTGTTAAATCAGTTCAGTAAATAGTTCAGTTATGGTTTATCACAAAGAAATTTAAAAAAATGAGTAGTATACTTGTTAAATTTATACCAAATCATGTAAATTTATTAAGAATGAAAGATATATTATCTAAAAGATACAAGTATTTTATGCACTGAACAGGCTTACAAGCTTCTTAATTAAAATTACACTTTATAAAATAACAGCTGTGTGCAAATTAATTTGGTACTATTACAACAGTATTGCACCAACAGTGCTGCCTAGGATTTCAGATCAGAGTGAATTCAATATCAACACAGCAAAATATGCAGGAAGTAGGGACTAAACTACATAAAACCTTGTGTGCAAAATTGCTAAATTTATTTAATTGAAGATCATGTTAGTTTGAGGACCAACAGTGGTGCCTAGGATTTCAGATCAGAGTGAATTCAATATCAACACAGCAAAATATGCAGGAAGTAGGGACTAAACTACATAAAACCTTGTGTGCAAAATTGCTAAATTTATTTAATTGAAGATCATGTTAGTTTGAATCTGTGCACCATATATAAATTCTTACAAATAAAGATCTATAAATTCTTACTAGTAAAGATCGTTTTCATTGGTTCTTTGACGCTGAAAACAGTGGTGCTATTTATTTTTATGTCCCACTTGCGGGTCAGGAGTTAAAGAACTTTTTTTGATTTCGGGGAATAATGGACCCATTCCAACCAAGCAAGGTGTCTCGTTTTCCAGGGAGAGCAGGAAGAGGATCTGCAGCTACTGGCAGCAAGGAGTAAATGGAGTTGGCCACTGTTAATACAGAAGCCTTAAATAAGGAGACTTTGGAAAAAGGTGACAGAAGACCGAGGGAGGACCAGAAGAGAAGATGCCCTCCCAGCTTGGAAGGCAAAGATGAGTTCATACAACTAATAATTCGTCTAGAAAAATTGGAAGTTGTCTTACACCAGAATATAGACAAAAACACCAAGAGGGAACTGAAGCAAGTCGAAATGGAGTTGTACGGCCTAACTAGACAAATTGCAGGGTACAAATCAGAACTTTTGATGAGGACAATTACTACAGAAGGAAATGGAGGACAATGAATTAGAGGAACTCCTGTCATGTAGTTGGCATTTTACGCGTCACCAATCTGAGAGACCGCAGCCGAGAAAGGACGCAATCTGCGCAGACTTTTCTCCACACATTGGAAGTCACTATTGGGAGTCATATCAGCCTATCGGACGGCATCGTATGAGGCAATTTGTGTATTAGCGAAAGTTCCTCCAATCGATTTGTTAATGAAAGAACGTTCCTTGAGACACCAAGGAATCAGTAAGAAGGAAGCCGAGGAATGTATAAGATTAGAATGGTGCCAAAGATGGAGAGCCGGAACAACGGCCTTATGGACTAAGCGCCTAATAACAGACATTGACAAATGGTTGGAGTGCAAACATGGAGATGTAGGGATGTAGGATAATCATCTGACTCAGATGTTTACCGGCCACGGGTGTTTCAACTCGTACTTGGACAGATTCCATTTAAGAGACACGGCTTGCTTTTTTTTTGTACTGATGACGAGAACCCAGAGCATATGTTTTTTCATTGCCCCAGATGGGAGGTGCTAAGGAGAACTTCTGGGATCGGACGGTTAACATCAGACACACTAGCCAACTACATGCCGTCATCCATGGAGGCCTGGAGAGATATCAACCAGCTGGTAAATAAAATTATTAGATCAAAAGCAGAAATCGACAGGCAACTAGGACATTAGCAGGGCCCCAGGGATGGGGTGGACAGCCCCACTCGTGAGGTGCGGCATGCTGAGGTGTGCCGTATCGGATGACCGACTGGGGACTCCCAACACCCTGTCTCCGAGGTTACGGTGAATTATCACAATGGGAAAAAAAAGAGAATAGTATAAATAAAGAAGCCCTGGTACCAAAGGAGGAAGAAAGAGAGCTCATAGTTCCAAAGGAGAGGAAAAAAAGAAAGCAGTTCCAATCCCTAATAAAGAGAATAATAAAGAGTAAAGAACCTTTTCTTATTCCTGATTCCTAGCTGTAGCATCCCACTACAGTAAGTTGTTCCTCTCTGGGTTGTGCCATACTTCATTGGAACTCCGACCCAGAGGGAAAAAAATTATATAAAAAAATAGGGACATGTTACTCCTTTGATGAATCAGATCATTAAAGATTAAAGAAATTAAAAAAAAAACGTGTTCGTTAATAATCAGATAAAGAATAATAACCAATAACAATTACAATGTATTTAGCTGCGTTGACAGTGACGGGTATAAACATTCATGTATGAAGTATACAAATATGAGCAATTTATAGGCTCTAACTTGATGTGTATGTGCTCCTTGTAACCTGTCTGCTTGCAATATATTCGCTGTGAGATTGTCATGTTCGAATATGTATATGTTCGAACATAAATAAAGTCCGTCGCTAAATAAATGATCCCCCACCCTATAAACGAAATATCCAGCAGCAAGGGACATTCATCCAGCCTCTGAGATTAGTAGGGAAATAATAAACTACCGCTATCCTTGGGTTCCGTTCCAAGAGTCGTAAGGGATTGCAGAACGTCAGTTTACTTTCGAATGCGTAGCGTGCGTCTGGTGTTTAATTTTTTCAAAGCATAATTTCATTGAAAGTAATAAATGTTTCGTGTTTTAATGTGCGGTATTTTTTTCAATTAAATTCTTATACAAAACGGATAATTTCAGAAAAAAAAAGAAATAAGCCATCTACATCCAGTAAATCGACCGGTAAAAAGACAAGATTGTACAGTGAGTGTTACTTAAATTATGGTTTTACCTCACTGGAAAGAAAACCACAGTGCGTTCTTAGTTTTCAAGTCCTCTCCGATGAAAACATGAAGCCATAAAAATTAATTCGACACTTGGAAATTAAACATTCGGATAATAAAAGCAAACCCTTGGAATTTTTCGAAAGAAAATGAAATTGAAAAATCAAACAGCTTTTACTAGTAAATCAAGCCGTACTGATAAAAGTACACTTGAAGCATCTTATTTCGAAGCATTATTTTCGTAGCACTTGAAGTATCTTATTTCGTAAGATGTCTAAATCCCATTTTGCCTGCTCTAATTGATTTGATTAGTGTTTTAACATGCGTGGAAGAAAAAAAAATTTGAAAAAATTCCGCTTTCCAACGACACAGTAGCAAGGAGGAATCAGTGATTGGCTGCCGATGTTCGCGATTAGATCTTTGTGCGTTTTTTGTGGACAAAAAGTTTTATCTTCGCCCGGTCGCTATCAGATAATTCAGTAAGTGAGTTGAAGCGAATTTTTTAGCGTATAATTTCATGAATTAACAGATGTGGCAAACATTTCTCACTTCTTATGTTTTGCGAGATGTGAATGCGATATAAACAGATCAATAAAAGAAAGTATGTTGTTTTACAAATCAATAACTTGTTTTATTTACGAAGCTACTAATATCTATACCGTAGACTGGAAAAAACGTATTGCAATTGCAGTGATGGTGCAAGAGCGATAAGAGGAAAGAACAGTGGATTTCTAAAAAAAAATAAAAAATTCTCTTATATAAAGCGCGGAGTGGACACACTGCTTCCTTTACAGACATGCTCTTGCCAGAAAATCTCAAACAAATTCTTTGTAAACCTGTAAAAATGGTTAATTTTATTAAAAGTAGACCGTTACAGAAAAGGCTGTTTGCTAAACTATGCGATGAAATGGGCGAAAAGAAAATCTCTCTTCTTTTCCAAAGAGAAGTCAGATGGTTATCGCAGAGGAAAGCGTTATCCCGGTTGTTGGAATGGAGAGATGAATTAGTAACATATTTTCGGAATAAAAAAAATTTCATTCTCAATTTTTTTTTTTACAGAATAGTGACTATATGTTGCTGTTGGCTTACTTAGTTTATGTATTTTCGCATTTAAGCGACTCGAATGTGAATTTACAAGGACTTGATAAAAAACATTTTATTAATGATAGGGTTCATGCTTTCATTAAGAAGTTTGATATCCACGGGTACCGAATCCATTTAGTGAAAACGTTACAGGTGCTGTAACACCAACATAAGTTACCGGTTTAGATTCACGACTAGCTCATCGAAATGTTACAACTCATATCTGAAGATTTAGATATGTTTTAGCTTCTTTTTTTAACCTCCGGAACCACCATTAAGGTATATCTTTAGAGGATGAGATAAATGAGTTGTAGCGTGTGTGAAAAAGGCCATGACTGATCGGGATTCGAACCCGGGACCTCCGGATGAAGGAGATACGTTTTAGCTTGCTCGTCGAAGTGAATACGTATATTTAGTCACAAAAGCATTAAAAATATTATTCCTTTTCGTTACGACTTACCTTTGTGAAAAGGTTTTTCGTCTATGGTTGCGCTAAAAACTAAATGTAGAAATAGTCTTTTATCGCTTGAAAAAAATATGCTTTTGTATATTACTGACATAGATCCACCCTTGAATGAATGGAGAAACTAAATAAAAACAAAAGCAACCACCTCACCGATTTATTTTCTTTACATGTGTACTTATAAATGTAAGTAAAATGTTTGTATAAGAAACAGTTTTTTTTTCATAAAATGATTTCATTACGGTTTACGTTTAAAGTTGTAGGCTAATTTTGCGACGACCATTTCATATCACCGCGACCCTCAGAATGAGTAACGCTGCTGTAGTGTATTTAATATGAACTTGGTACAGTGTAAGTTTTATAGAACCTTATTATTTATGGATGTTATTGCAATTGTTATTAATTTTACAACTAAAAACCCAAAAATATGTGCAATTTTCACAAATAAAGTTTCAATAAAAAAGTTAATATCATAAATTAATATCCATCCTCCTGATCTACAATTTATCTTAGGTATAGTAGAATTTTGATTCATTTAAATTTCAATAACAAATTATTGTATGAAAATATGAAAAGTATGGTCAGTTTTCATTATACTTATCATTAATTAAAGCTTAATAAAATTACAAACATATTACAGTTGCCTAAACAGTGGTATATGTCAATTTATTAAGTTAATATTATAATTAAAAATTTCAGATTACTGGGGAGTAAAGGGCCCAAAAGGGAGTAAAAAAATTATTTAAATACCTTACTATTCCAATACTTAAGGATCAACAATGAATCAGAAAGATGAACATTTGAGTGAAAGGATAGGTGGTCTCAAGCAATCTTCTATGTAACTGATGGTTTTCTAAATAAAAAGTCAATAGTAGTTCTGCCTCTAATCACAATCCTGCAAGCTTCTCTATTTTGTACCACCTTCTTTCAACATCGACAGAACTCAGCATTTAGTACTTCCTATTTCTCACTACCTCCGCAACAGTTCTCAAAAGGCATACTCTTCTGATTCATCTTTCTCCTCATTATACTTCCTAAAATTCTCTTTCTTCTCCAATGCTTCTCAACATCTCTCATCCCTGACTCCATCTCCCAACTCGCTCCACAATCCCACAGTTGTATACAAATCCATGATTCCAGTAATACTATTCTTTTTATAAGTTTTTGAATTGTCCCTGTCTCCATATATCATACATTTCCTCATTTCAACTATGGAATTTTATCAGTCTCTTTTCAAGTCTGTGATTAACAGCCCATATAGCAACCATCTGGTTACTGAATGGTCTTTTATGTTTGTAAAAAAAAATTTACACTGGTCTCATGGAAAACAAAATCCACCCTACAAGAAAGATGATTATTACCTATAGATTAGGTTTTGTAGGGTTATGTACACATAAATAACACAATATACACAAATATCAACACGTGTATCAATAGTTCCCATATTTTTATTTCTTGCAACTCACCTGTTATTAATATAGGTGACTCAATGAATAATATACACTTAGGTATTTCACAATAATTTATAAATTTATACTAGCATATTATTCTTACAATTTCTTACATTTGCTACTATGGTGGTAACAGTATTAATAATGATAGTAATAGACAATAAACAGTTACCTAAAGTTTGTTATAATTCTATTATAAAAAAAGTCAAAAGTCTACAAAAATAACTAGATTTAGAGTGAATAAATATTGTTTAAGTCTCTCTTTGAAGACAAGCTTTGCTTTTATACTTATTTTCAAAACATATTCATTAAACACTTACTGACATAGGTATGTAGTTTCAATTAATAATTCCCAGAAAATTCTTTATACACCTAAAACAAATTTTTTTTAATAAAAGTGTTTGGCCACATTGTCGATTTTTATACCAGTAGGTTATGTGCAACTAGTTTAGGTAGTGAAACTAAAATTACACAGTGTGTGCTATAGTGTTCATTACAAATAAAAACCTAAGCAGTGATAAGAAAATGGTTCTTTTAATAACTTTAACATCTTCAAGAAATTTTCTTGAAATTATTTATTTTTGGGAATCATTTTATCTGATGCTAAAAAAAGTAAGGATTTATGAAAAATTAGCAAAAAATAAGTAAAAATAAGACCAAAAATAAGTAAATATTAGTTTTATATAATATCATATAAATATTTTATTCAGACTGAAACTTAAGATACAATACATAGATCACATAAGAAACGTAAGTATTTAATTACATTGATAATAAAAGGAACTAAAAGAGTATTTGTCTGGCTGGATCAAGGGAAACCGTGGTGAAACTTGGATCAGAGCAATATCAAACAAATACACAGCTAGTTATAAAAGAGAAATAGAAGTGGTTAAAAATCATATTAACAATTTAAATTATTACTATATCAATTAATAGTAAATTATATATGTGAAGAAAATAAATAAATAAGAAGCTAAAAAATAAATTACAGTTTGTAAGATGTTTATGAAATTGATTTCAGTATGCTTTTCAAAAAAGTTTGGGTAATAAAATTATTTAAGAATTATTCGACAGAGTAATACCGTTCCTAAATTTTTTTTTTTTAATTTTATTCTAAATAAATTTCTAGGAAGATATTTTAGATGGATTAGTAATTTATTAAAGATAACAATGGAAACATAAATATTCTCAAATTCTTAAATATTGTGAGCTATACGAAAGCAGTTCAGTTGTTTGGTTTGATAGAGGTGGATACTGATGTTTCTTAAAGAATAAGTGACTGTTCGTTAAGTAAGGTTACCTCTCACTGAGTAGAACAGTTGAGGAAGTATAAGTAGAGTAGGTAGCTAGGGTCCACCTGGACAGTTGATTGGCCAAAGATTGGTGCTTTGGCAGCGAGCCTCAATTAGTTGTTTGTAATTTAAATTGAAATAATGTGGTGAATCGCTGTTGGCAGGATGGTGACTGCACTGAAGAGGATATGGTTAGCCATCCAGCTGTGAGGTGCAGCAACATCCTGACGAGGGCAGTAAGTGGTAAATCATGCGGGACTCTGAAGATAAAAGAAGTTGTAGTTTTATATTAACTAAAGGCTTTACGCTGATTCTTGTGATCGATTAAAGGAATCAGGTCTAAATTTTGAACTTGCAATCAACACTTTAATGTGGTATGTTGTAATTTTCTCAATTACAACTCAATCTGTCTGGAGGTAGAGACAGTTATAGCCACAATACCTTGTTTAATGCTTGAACTAGGCACGAGTTTGTGCTTCCGCAAACTCTGTTAGTTAGTTCAGAGAGCAACAAGTAGGACAAAAGAGAGAGGATGTCTGAAAGAAGCCTACAGTGAAGGCAAAGGGTGAATCAAATACACTGATGTGAATGTCTACTGAGGCATTTGCATCAGTGGAATCCCAATGAGGCCAGGCTGGTGACTGAAATATGTAATCAGTTTGAGGGTCAAGAAGACGACTCCCGTTAAAGCCCATCAAAGCTAGGAACGGGGGGATGTGTGGTGACCAGAACGTCGCAAGGTGGATGTCTTCCCCTATGGGGGTTGGGATGTTTGTTAAGTAAAATTTGGACATTCGTAAGCACATGGATAAGTTAAAAGTTTTAATCTACTAAATATCAGTAACATGAATCATATTTATGGGTTCCATACAATGATCTTGCAGCCCATTTTTGTATTCTTGTTCTGACTTTTTGAGGAGTCCTGAGAGACGTATTTCAGATGGGAATATACATCAACATAAAAAACATGTAATAACAATGACAAGTTTACCATTCTATTAAGATGCTTTGAAACAAAACAAATGTTTGATTTTGCTGCAAGTGAAATCAATTTAATCATCCCACAAGGGTTTGTTAGCTAACAAAACACAGAAATTTTACACTAAGGGAACAGAAATACTACTGTTATTATTAACTGTAATTCTATCCACACAATCAGTGATGTTACATCTATCTGAGAAGTATTTAACATTTTTTATCTATATCTAAAGTAGTTTGATAATTATAATCAAATCTAAAATAATTTTTTGAATTTCTGATATAATTTTCAGTCCTATTAAGTAATTATCTTTGGAAACAGATTTTGAAAAGATTTTAAAACAAATCATTAATAAATAATAGAAAGAGCAACAGACCACAGACATTCCTATGTGCATTTGACAATCTACAATTTGAAGTGAGGACTACGCATATTCTTATCAAAAGATAACATTTTAATGCCTATTTACAGTAAGCAAAATGTATCTTTAACTAACTGTAATCAATTTCACAGATACCATGATACAATATTAACTAAGTGTTTTCATCAATAAGAAATGCAAAAACTAAATCAAATGCTTTATTAATAGTGCAAAAGATTGAAATTGATTTTTTTTTGTTATCTATGTGATTTAAAATATTTTCTAAAAACTGACAAGTGGGTGTGAAATTAAACAACTTCGTCTTAAAAACATACTGAAAATCTTTCAATAATTGTCATTTATTCAAGAAATTTTAAAAGTATTATTCATAATTTTTTCAAACACTTCCAAGAATATGGACAAAATTTGTTTAAACAATGGTCTCCAACGATTTAGAGAAACTTTAATTTGATTGCAACATTTATGAGTTCATTTTCACTTTTAAAACATCCTTAGTAGTGAAAAAATCAAAACAGGGCAGAGTAATAAATAAAATATGAAAAAATTATACAGGTATATATTTTGATATTCACAAGTTTGTCAAGAATGGCTTCAGTAATTTATACATTAAGATGTTACTCATGTAGTTAAATTTGTTTTTCATATGCCTGTAGATGTTCCCCAAAAATTATCTGCTAAAATAGATTCTAAGCTTCATAATCAGTTATTAAGAATCTTCCAGTAAAATTTATATTAATAAAAAATAAAACTATTAAAATCTTTCTTTATTTATAATTAAATGGCTTTGACTGTTCATTTTTTCTTCAGTACAATATTTTAATGAAGTTAAGTTAAATAATTTCTGTTTTTTTGGAGCAGATTTCTAACATTTTTCCGGTTCACTTTTTTCAGTAAAAACAAACAAACATCACTAGACAATTTGATAGATAATTTTGGTAATTTATTTTATGTTTTCATAAATATGGGCTACAAGTCCATAAAGTATAATTTAAAAAAAAAATCATGAAATGAAATATGCAATTAAATAATGATTTAGAGTGGAGAAGATATAAAAGTAAAGATTGTGGTACGACTACCCATAAAAAAGTTTATGCAACAAAAAAAATTGAGTATCAGTATCAATATTAATGCAAAGTACTAAACACAAGAGGGGCTTTATAATATTTTAGCCTTAATGAGAGTCACTCATACATGTTCTAATCAAAAATGTGTAATAAAATCGAAGCAGTTGTATATTAAAAAGTTTCTATTATTCAAATCTAATTTACTATTTCCATCGTTCAGATCCATCTGTTCTCACAAAAATATTCTTCATGGTTTACCTCAAAGTACTCAAATGCTGATAAATTTACATCCCTGTGGATAAGTACTTTTCAGTGGTACAATAGTTGCTTTAAAATGTCATTAAATATGTTATTGAACATCTCATTATTTTTAAAGCCAAAATTCATAAACCACATAACTTCCTAAACAATAATATACTGCTTTATAATGACATTAATTCTCTTGTGTAAAAAAAAAAAAAACTGAAAGCTCTGACAGAAATAGTTAATATTTTGCTAATGCGTAAGCACCCAATAAATGCGTTTCAAGACATGACTGGAAACTGATCTCCATTCAACTTTATCACTAGGGCAACAATTAGAATTTCTCAAGCAGAAGGATCTTTCAAATTAAAGAAAGTAATATGCCTATTTCTAAAATCATAATACTGATGCTCCATTTGGATGAACATTGTGGATTATTTATCTATAATAATTCAACTTCTTGAGTGATGTCAACAATTCTGTGTTTAGAGCTGATAAGAGATAATTGGATATTAATGTAGTAGGTTATCTACTTCTGCAGTTAGTTAATTAATTATTACATGGTGCCACTAAAACACTATATGTAAATAAGAAAACAAATAAATAATAAAATTATAAATATAATAAAACCAAACTTAACCTATGCTCGCTCGTCAATGTTAGTGAGCGAAGAAAATGTTTGATGAAATTATATTTATAATTTTTTTTATTATTTATTTATTTCCTTATTACAATATAGTGTATCAGTGGTGCCATCCAAGAACTAACTACTACAGTAGATCGCCTACTGCATTAATACCGATTATTGTACCAATGTATGTACACATGATGGAGGTGCTCTTATGGAAGTTAAAAGAGATTTGAATTGTTAAAGAATATCTGATTTGAAAGTGGTTCAGGAGTTGTCTGATTAGAATTTCCTTTTCTGGGGAGGAAGAGTATTTTATTTTTATTTTTTTTAAATGAGATATGCAGGTGTAGACTGCTGTCAACATTATTTATTTTGCAGCCTCTGTGGCCTGAGTGATAGCATCTCAGCCTTTCACTCAGAGTTCCTGAATTCAAATCCCGGTCAGGCATGGCGTTTTTCATATGCTAAAAATTTCTTTTTAACCTCCGGAACCACCATTAGGTTATATCTTCAGAGGATGAGATGAATGAATTGTAGCGTGTGTGAAAAATGCCATAACTGACTGGGATTCGAACCCGTTGACATTTCATTAAAAAAAGAGTATTATTTTGTTTTGTTGTCAGTGTATTCTCCCTTCTTGTCCACCATGCATAATTTAAAAAAAAATTGATGATAAAGTAGGTCCTGGATTGTATAATGTGATTATGAAAAGTAATTTCATTACTAATGTTATGATTGGCAGAATAGCTCTGTTACCAAATGTATAATTGTTTACAGAGCAGAATATCATTTTCATTTTTAGTTTCTTGGATGAGCTAGGATTTGATCAGATTAATTTGGCCACAAGAGATAGGCCATTTCTTGATCTGATAATGACCAACAGCAGCAACATCAAAATAAAAAACAGGGTTGATCCACCAGACATCTATCAATGTCCTTTGGTTGTTGCGTGAATGGACATTAAATTGGTAAGATTACCAACCTTCAAATATGGCTTTAAAAAGGGAAACTACTATAGCTTATACATGTAACTCCTGAGCAACAACTGGAGTTAATATGCTCCTATTACGTAGCTTAGAGAAAACAAACTGTTACCAGGTTTTTAAACGATCATGAGAAGAAGCATACAATATAACATTACTTCAAATATTTTACTTATCTGATACTGTTGCACCGACAATTGGTAATGAAGTAGTTTTTGATCCTGATAAATTATGCAAGTGCTAATTGGGAGCTATGTCAAGTTTTCTTTCAGAAATTTTATGTTGTTTATCTTACTAAAAATATTTGCAATTATTCTAAGGTATTAACTTTAATTTCCCCTCTTATTACAGAAAAATAATTATATTCTACACATTTTCTGGTTATGTATGCTATGTAAAAAACCTGATTTACTAAATAGATTATATTATAATTACATTTTTAAAATCTATGTTCCTTAAATAAATGACTATTTTTCTTTTTAAATATATATATATATTTCATAAAATTTTCATTTTTATTATTGCTGAATAAAAACACTAATTTTTTCTGCCATCAGTAGAAAAAGTTATGATGAAATACATTAAATAATACTAGCCTTTAAAGAATAATTTAATGAATGAATAATATCCCTCTTTAAAATAATTAACAAATTTAATAAATTGAATGATGTTAGTTAAAAAATGATGACAACTTTAAATTATTTTTGTTCACACCAATTTCTAATTAAAACAATAATACTATAATAATAAATACACAACTGTTACTAGGATAATTTTAAAAACAATGCGTTATGAAAGAGATATATCCAGGAAAACAATATAATACACAGTGCATTGTCAGCAGAAATGACTCGCTGAATAAAATATGTCATAATTACAATATGCATTGAAAATAAACAAAGAAATATTTTTTGAATCAAAATAACTGGTGCAATAAAATAAACAAAAAATTCTTGATTAGCATAATTTTTACAGAATAATTCATCTTAACAAGAGGGAATAATTTAGTAAAGGAAAGTGACTTTAATTTCTTCATCGTCGATTACTTTACTCAGCATTACAATTATAAATGTATTAATCTTTGATAAATAATTCTGACAGTAATTTGAGAATAAGTGTTTATAAAGTTTATGTAAACACAATTAATATTAGTGGTCTAAAAAATGTGTTAATTAAGTGGTTATTATGCAATTCTCATATACTAATCAACACTGTTTTAAAAATAATCAATTTTTAAGGACTTGTTATAAATAAATATTTGAAATGTAAGTACTAATATTATTATTTTTTATGACAGTAATTCTTGTTAAAATGAAATTTAAGATTTGTAAAAAAAAACTGTTATTATTATCAGTTACAGGTTACATTTTAAAGTGGCTTTCCCTTACATGGACTTAAGATTGTTATGCAACAGATAATGATGGTTAAATAATATCTATCAGTTAAAAAATAATAATAAAGACTGATTTACTAAAATTATAATTGGTCTTTAACAGAATTTGTTAGTTATTTTAACATTACATACAGTACAGATGGTGGAATGGTAGTCTCAATTTTTCATCCAGAAGTTCTGGAAAAGAGTCCTGATTAGGCATTTTTCACCAATATCTATACTACAAAAATTCTCTCTCATAAATTAAAAAAGAGCTGCAATTAAACTGCAGGCCAAGATGACTTCCCCATGCGCTCTCCATATTTTAGAGGTTGCTGTCCCAACAGCTCTCTTGTCCTGCATTGCAGCCACAATTACTTATGTTATTAACTCTCAGTACATTGTGACACTGTTGTGCCCATCAGCTCTGATTTTTTTAGCGTCCGGTACACAACTGATGTTAAATGCCTATTCAAATGTACAAATTATTTTAATTGTAATTTACTGCATTAACTTAAATAAGGAACATGTTTTAGACATGATTCTTATTTAAGCTGCATAGCTTACTCCACAGCTATATTGTATGTTACCATTATAAAAAGTAGTAATAAAAGCTGCCTAAAACAAGGCATGGAATGAAAAATTGGATATACATGTGTTACAAAAAAATTTTTAATATCAGGATGATTAAGAAACATTTTCATAACAATGACTTTATCATGGTACTGTATACAAAAATATTTTAATATAATTATATAAATTACAATATATAATAAAAAATTAATAAAATGTCTAGAAAATACATATTTTAGTAACAAAAAAAAAAACAGTTTGTGAATACATGACTATACATGAAGGGGATTTTTTTGAGTCGTTAGACCATTATAATGTTTTCAATCATCACTTTTAAAATAAACACAAGCACGTAAAAATATAGTTCAGTTATCAAATAAAAAATAATTTTGTTTCCTATGACAAAACTGTTACAAAATACATTTCAATAAACATTTAATTAATTTAATAGAGCTAAACTTATCGTCACGATGAAGTAAGGAAATTGTTTCACAGTTCATGAGTAACATCTAACGTATGAATAAATTTTATCACTATATATAGTATCAGACTTGTTAATGTGTTATTTATAAATCAGGACATGATGTCACCGCACTTAATAGAAACACAGAAAATTTCATATAAAATAAAGAAAAGCTGTATCTCAGTGGCCTACAATGAAGGCCAAAAGAGCGTTCGAGCATAATGACTTTGGCCTGCATGGCAGGCCAAGAGAGCTGTTTGGACAGCCTACATAATAATCAGTAAGAGCTGGACGAAATATGGCGACGTCCTGCATTGCAGGCCAAAAGAGTTGAGGGACAGATTAGTAAATTTTTCCAGGGCGCAAAAGTTTAATGTAAGGAAGAATAGCCAACTAAATAAAGGTGGCAAAATGGACAAAACAAGACAAAAAAGAAAAATTGATAAATTTTTTCACCCTGGCATCCAGTATAAAAAAACAAACATCACCAAACTACTCCTGTTTAAGTCCCCAGAAATATACAAAACATTGCTCAATGAGATGTTCCAGACTAATTAGTAAATGCTCAATCAACAGAATTTTCATTTTAAAATTGGATGTACATTGATTTTATCATTTAAAATTTTATTGGGATACAAGGATGTAATATCAAATGTAGCAGTGACAAGCAATTTTTATTACAATAGATAAGTTGAATAACCTGAAGGTAATGTTTGATGATAGCGAATATTAAAATATATATATATATATATATATATTCTTTCAAACAAACAGTACAATTACATGCAATTATTTTATTTACATAGTATGTATATGTATGTTTGTGTGTGTGTTTGTGTGCGTGCGCACATACATATATACAAACATACATACATCATTCAAATCAGTACTTTATGGTAAATTACATAACCATGAGAAGAATAAATAAGTATGTTATTCTATTAGTAACAAAGGAACAGCTTCAGAATTTGTATGGAGTATCAACAAAAATCCCAAAAAAAACTCATGCAGCAGCCCAAAATGCAGAATTAAAAAGAAAAAACAAGAATTGGCTGTAGTTAATGTTAATAAATAAAAGTAATAATTATGTGAAATAATAATAATAATAATAATAATAGTGATGCAATTATATGAAGATAGTAAATGGAATAAATCAAATCATGACTAATATATTAACAATTTTGAAAATGTTAATTCAAAAATAAATAATTGAATATATACTAATTAAGTACATGATAAATAAGGATGTAAAAAGTTCAGAATTATTTAATAAGTAATGTTCTAAAACTTATAAAGAAACTAATATTGTTTGTGTAAAAGGAGAAATTTAAATTAAATTGCTTAGAAGCTCTTTCAGATGCTTAGAAAATGTATTAAAAATGGCAACCTAGTATAATAAAAGACTTCAGGCTCATTTTTCTATATAAAAGTTCTTTGTTTTTTAAAGCAACATCTTTTATAAAGTTTTTGTATAAAATATATGAAAATATTTGAATCTTATCTAAACATTGGTCAATGTGATTTGTACTTAACCTTAATGAAATAAGATTAAAGAAATCTTTTGCTATTTCATGAATAAAAAAGAAACTGGCCATTATTTACCTGGGTAGATAAATGAAAACAATGGTAAAGGCTTAATTACAGTAGCTTCATAAAATATACAATTAATCATAAAATAAAAAATAAATGAGATTAAACCTCGTATTAAATAGTGTTCTGGGAATTCATTTTGATATGCTGAAAACTTGCTTTGAGATTTTGAAGGAAAAACAAAAAATAAAATGAATCATATATGTGAATTCACAGTTCATAAGCACAATAAATACAATCAATCTCTTTTAACTTGCCAGCCTCCGTGACGCGAGTGGTAGCGTTTCAACCTTTCATCCGGAGGTTCCAGGTTTGAATCCTGGTCAGGTATGGCATTTTTCATACACGCTACAATTCACTGATGTCATCCTCTGAAGGTATACCTAATGGTGGTTCCAGAGGTTAAAAAAAAAATCTCTCAATTTGAAACCTAAGGTATAACAAAACTAATTTATATTGGTAACTAAAAAAGTTGATGTAAACAAATCTAAGTCAAAATTTTCAAAATTTATTTTATATATAAAATAGAAATATTATATTAAAAAGTATAGATCACATTTTAGAAATAAAATTATAAATTCTGAAACATCTCAAAATTGAAGGGTGTACACTAAGATAAAATGATAATGGCCAAAGCCATGATTAATGAACTACTTGCTACACATCAGTTGAAATCAAGTACTAAGTACAATTCCTGCACACTAGTGGAATATTTTAGTGGCTAATGACCATAATATTGACTACTACGGTGGCATTGACTGCCACTTAAAAAAGGAAAGATAAAAGTGTAATAGATATAGAATAGAGAATATTATACCATTTTTCTTTTTAATTATATCGTAAAATCTTTAATGTGAGGGTTTACACAAAAAAAGTAAATAATTAATTTTTCATTTCTTTTAAAATAAAAACAGTAATATTCATGTCACTAACTCAGATTTTTCTTACATGATTAGTTTTCCTTTTTCTAAACGAGATAGAACTATACTTAATAGGTACAATACTCAGGAAAGCTACTTTAACAAATCATTATAATACATTTCACTATGCAGACTGTTTTCAAAATCTTAGGAAATTTGTTATTTCAAAATTATAAAAAAAAAATTATTCATAAGGAATTTGTTTACAACGCACTGTATAGGAAACTCAACAAAATATTTAATGCAAAATTCAATTGCGTTGTTCAAATTAACACAGTTCCATTGTTTAATGTAATGAAAAGCTTCAGATTTTAATGAAACATTTTTAAGTGAAACAATGTAAAATGTAAAAGTCAAAATTAGTGTAGATGTTGAAAGATAACACATTTTTAAATACCATTGCACTGCTCTTAGAGCAGCGAATAATACTAATAAAAAATTTGAATGTAATATTTTTACAATGTAGACTGCCATCTGACAAAGAAAACAAAAAATTATAAGTAAATTAAATTTGTAATGTAAATCTACATTTAGTTATTAATTATATTCGTAATCCCTTGTCAATATATCTAACAATAAGTTATTATTTCTCAGATACCAAACCTTATATTGAAAAATACAATTAAATTCTAGTTTTATAGATTAATCAAACAGGTATCCCTTCAAACTATTCTACACATACTTTAAAAAACTGATCTGGAAAGTAGAGGTGGAACTCCGCACCAAATAAAAAGCAGTATGAGTGATAATAGTTCAGCAAGTACAATCTGGTTGCACTGCAACACTGGTCCAGATCATTTATTTATTATTATCAACCAGCAATAGTGTAATTTTGTAAAGGGAAAAAGAACTAGACATTGCCATACAACTCTTGACTTAGAAGCAGTATTGCCTAATTAATGTAAGATAGTAAAATTAATGTATGATATGATAGGTTATAGTTTACCCTGTATTAACAGATAACATTTTTCCTGATGTATACAACGTATCTGTTCCCTCCACTTGGAGTATTTCTTTTTTAATAACATAAGAATGTGAGTCCAGAAATACTTTTTTACAGATTGTTGAAATGATACAACACTGATTGCAGTTTCAGATTAGTTAATAAAAAAAACAAATAATTGTTTGATATGAAAGAGATCATTATTCCAAATCATGGATCTCTATCTCTAACGTTCAGCATGCAGTACAATTTTTTGGTAATTATCATCTAAAAATTTTGAAGTATTTTTTTTTTTGGCTGGAAGAAATACTCTAAATACACAGTAAAGAAATATAAAAACCTGTAAACAATCTTTTTTCAACTTTTTATATCTACAAGTGACAACTGTTCCTTCAGCACATATTTATGACACAATAATCAAATTTAGAAGACATATAAAAGAGATTTAAACAATGATACAAGAGACAGAACAAGCAGGATTTTGGAAGTTCACAAAACAATACTAATTGAATTTAAGTCATCTAATTTAGAACCAAAATTCATGAAAATATTACCATATGGAATTAGTATCTATGATAATACAGAATTTTTTTTATGAAGAGGGTAAGGCAGTTTTTAATTTTAAAAATATTTGGTACATGTTGATTACTTGGAAATCAGCTATTTTTCATTTTTTTCGCACTTTTTTGTCAAAAACATATTACAACACATATATATATTACCATTACAACACATACATAACCTAAAAAACTAAACCTTATGTACACTAACCGCAGTTGTTAACAATTTTATGTATTGAGCTTCATACAACACCATCATAACCTCTTTCATTTTTTGCTTAGCCTCTGGAACCACCATAAGGTATTACTTCAGAGAATGAATAAGGGTGATATGTATGAATGTAAATGAAGTATAGAATTGTACAGTCTTAAGTTAACCATTCCTGAGGTATGTGGTTAATTGAAACCCAACCACCAAAGAACACTGGTATCCACGATCTAGTATTAAAATCCGTATAAAAAAACCCTACCCACTACTAGGATTTACTAGGTCTTTACTATGATTTGAACCTTAGAACTTTCAACTTTGAAATCGGTTGATCTGCAATGACCAGTCACCATAAAATTTTTTTTTGTAAAAATTTACATTTAAACGGTGGGTTGATATCAAATTTTTTTTTGTAACCTCCGGGACCATTGTTAGGCTTTCATCTGAGAATGGAGATGAATGATTTGCAGAGTCTGCAAAAATACCATGTATAACTAGAATTCAAACCTAGGACTTCCAGATAAAAGACTGAGATGCTGCTACAGAAGCCAGCAATACAACATAACCTCTTTTTTTCTGTTTTTTAGCCTCCGGAACTATCATAAGGTATTACTTCAGAGAATGATAGGCATGAATGTAAATGAAGTGTAGTCTTGTACACTCTCAGGTCAACCATTCCTGAGATGTATGGTTAATTGAAACCCAACCACTAAAGAACACCGGTATCCCTGATCTAATATTCAAATCCGTATAAACATAACTGCCTTCACTAGAATTTGAACCTTAGAACTCTCAACTTCGAAATCAGCTGATTTGCAATGACGAGTTCAACTATTAGACCAACCTGGTGCGTTGATATCAAGATAACCTTTTTATATCTTTTTCATCATTAAGCACCCTAGGTAAGCTGGAACCACCATTAGGCATGTCATCAGACACTCCTAAGTGCCATGGCAGCAGATTGGCCATCCCCCCTACTTTAAATCCTTTGAGAACCCCCATGGGCTCCCCTGTCTTATTGGAGGATTCTGACCTTTGCTTGTGGATTGGCAAAATAGTCCTCCTCAGGGAAGCTGCCCTTCCTGTCCCTAGCCTGAACTACTTGGGGCTGGGTACGCGTTGCATGCACCCAACCATCCTCTACGCACCCTCTCACACCTCAACAGGCTCCCATGGGTCTTTTACCTTGGCTTCATTGTTTTGTTAATTAACGCCACAGCCTCTGTGGCATTAATTGTTAATTAACTTAAATTAAATATATCACAAGTTTCACACATAATTACTAAGAAGGAAAAATATCATACATCTGGATACAAATATCAAATATATTGATTTACGCTTGAACCCTAGCAAGCAGAGCGTTGAGATACAGCGACTATAGTCGCCTCATCAATACTAAAGCATTACAAAACTTTTCAAAGATTATTAAATACAACACAGTATTTGTCAATTCTGCAAATTTAATCATAAATGAGACAAGATTTCAGTATTACAATGTGAGATACAAATACTTTTCTCACACTCATAATATAGTCAGTAAGAGTGTAACGCCATACTATCATGTAATTTCCAGTGTGTATTAATACGTGTCTTACAAGTCATATCAATATACATAATGCAAAAATAAAAGTATATCTACAAGCAAAGAGTAGCTTCACCAGTCATTACTGACATGATATTTATACAAATTATGAAACAACAAAATACTTATCCTAATAACAATATAAATACTAATCTAACACTTATTTCTACAAGATCTGGTCTTAATAGGCCTGAGTAAGTCTAATCCTATATGACTATTCACCTGATCACTTTTATTCTACCTTCCACAGAGCAGCCTCCCTCTACTTGATGCTTAAGGTGCTTGAGGCCAGCGAGTCTATTTCTCCCCACTCTCTTCTGCCACAGAGCATGTATTCAGTCAGGTTGTCAGGTGTTATGCAGCCAAATCTTTTGAGCTATCTAACCCTTTCCCACCATCAGCAGTGGAAGAACATATGCTCCGCCGTGTCCCCCACCTCGCAGTACTGGCAAGTCGGGATTGCACACCGCCTGAACCGATACGAGTACGGTCCAAATTCAACATGCCCGGAAAAAAGGTTGGATAAGAATATAGTTCATTTCCCCAAACCTCCTCCGAAGTCACGCCTGGAGGCGTTGGATTAGCCTCCTCGTTCATTCGCCTTTCCCCGACGTCTTCCATTCAGCCTGTCACTCTTCCGCCCATCGCCTCCTAGCCTTGGCCTTCTACATACCTTCGTGCCAGTTTAGTTCTAGGGTTCGCAGGTGTATAGGTAGTACGCCCGCCTGCACCTGCGTTACTACGCCGGATACGGTCCGATACGCTGACACGATGATGTTGATGTTTGCACTGCAATGGAGCGAGGCCATTCTCCCGGTGTTTCTATTAGCTTTTGTCTTAGGACAACGGTCCTTTGACCGAGCCCAGGAGTACTCATCCCCCCCCCCGTGCATACTGAAGTCCACCACACCTTCTTCCGTGTCGGTGCATATCGACCGATAATGAAGATAGTTGTTAATGATCGATAGCACGGTAGTACTTATTCCCCTGGCGGATAGCTCCTCCAGTATGACCCTACAGGGGACGCTATTAAATGCGTTCTGGATGTCGAGTAAGACCACCAACGAGATCTGAGGCTTTCCCAAGTGCCTGTCTTTGTTCTTTTCATTTGGCCTACTACAATACATGCTTATGGCATCCAACGTGGAGCATCCCTTCCGAAATCCATATTGGTGAGGAGAGAGTCCTCCCGTAGCGACTAATTCTTCCTTGAATCTTTCCATCACCATCCTCCTATAAACCTTCCCCCATCACGTTTATGAGCAGATGGGGGAATATTTTAGTCTCCCTCCAAGTGGGAGCACCGGCTTGGGGAGTAGAACCAGCCGCGCTTCCTTCCAACAACGGGGGAAGTCGCCTTCTTCCAACGTGTCATTCATTATGTCTAGCACGATCTATGGATGTCTTTCCACTAGTCGCTATACCACTGCTACAGGCAATCCGTCCGGTTCTGAACACTTCGTCGTGTTCATTTGTGCTGCCGGCTACACGAGTTCCTCGAGTGAGAAGCGTCGCGCATGGCCTTACATCTACGCCCAGTCCCCCTCTACTACGGTGAACAACGTCAAAACCGCTCGTAGAGTAGGCCGGAAACCCAAAGGGTTTTGTGGCCGGGGGTCCAAGTATCTTGTAATAGCGAAACAAGTGTTTCCCTATTAAATCTCTGTGGGGCTTAGAAAAATTCCAAGTCCTACTATTGGATTTTAAAAATCCCGCTACTGTGGTGGGCAGAGATGTTATAATCTCTTTGTTCAACAATTAAACTGGGTTGGCAACCCTGACTAAGAAAAACTGCTTAGTGGATGCTGGTTTCCCGCTTGTCCAGCACGTGATAATTTTAGGTTACCAACGTGTTACGGATTTGCTTAAAAAACAAATTTGGCTGTTAAAAAAAAAAAAAAAAACTTTCAGTTTGTAATAACTTAATATACTACTAGAATACTTTTTTTAAACTAATAAATAATGTATATATAACACAAAATAGCGTCACCTGTTCACAGCCACTTCGTGTGTATATAACTAAAATTAAAAATGCATATAACTTAGGTTCTAACGGACCGATTTTAATAATCTAATTAAACGTCTATATAACCTGACGGTGATTCCGGAGGTAAAACAAAAAAAAACTATCACTTTCACCTTGTATGTAAATAAACACTAAAACAACTCTTTATACCACCGAAAAAACATACAGTAGCAGGAGCTCTACACTGAGATGCTTCCGAGTCTGAGTCTTGACTCACAGTGATATCAATATAACCTCTCTTTTTTCTGTTTAGCCTCCGGAACTGCCGTAAGGTATTACTTCTGAGGATGAATGAGGATGATATGTGAATTTGAATGAAGTGTAGTCTTGTATAATCTCAAATCGACCACAACTGAAAAGTGTGATTAATTGAAATCCAACCACCAAAGAACACCGGTATCCACGATCTAGTATTCAAATTCCTATAAAACTTCCCTTTAAAACCTAGTAAAATTCTTATTAAAATCTTTACTAGGAACCTTTGAACCTTAGAACTCTCGACTTCGAAATAACCTGATTTACGATGTTGCGTAAATTAGGTTTAGACCAGCCCGGTGAGCTGATATCAATATTACCTTTTTTTTTTGTTCCTTCTTAAGCACCCCACACAGCAACTGGGACCGCCGTTAGGCATATCATCATCCACTCCATGCCGTGGCGGCAGATTAAACTACTACCTCCTGGCTTGGACCAGGCACCGGACCCACCATCGGGGTCTTCCCGGTTTCAACGAGCCCCCTTGACCCCCCCTCTTCTGGTTGCTGAAGAGCTCCAACTCTGGAGAACTGCCCTTCTCGTCCCTGCACCTAGTCCCTATTGAGGGTCAAGTAAGCATTTCACATTATAATATAACAATCTTGACTGTCCAGTCCTAACAGTATACTCTGAGTATACTGTTGTGTATAGAATTAGGACTGGACAGTGATGAATGTTTATACTTTTTAATTTATATTATTTATTTTTAACTTTGATGCAATATTTTTTTTAATTCCTGATGATGACTTTAAAGTAAGCCAAAAGATCTAGGATTTAACTAAATGTGCTGGTAAGGTTGATTTCTAATTATTAATATAATCTTTAAAGAACAACCTTTTTATCTTTTTTAGTATTGTGAATGGAATATATGAGTTATTTCTAATAAAAATCTACTCAAACACATTTATACATGGTAATCTGTAATCAAATGTGTTGTAAAAATCTTATGTTAAATATATTATGTTGTTTCGTAAATATATTATGTTGAAAGTAGCAACTATTCCATTTTCTTTGTGATTAGTCACTGTTAGTCGCTGATCTATTGTAGTTCTTGTTATATTTTATATCAAATCTTCAAATATATCAGTACACTAGCACAAATATGTTTAGCCATTAAAAAATGTAGGTACACTATCACTGTTTAGAAATGAACCTCCTGCTCTGTCATGTAAAGAGGTAGTATATCATGTTAGCGATTTTGATTTGGAATAGGTACTGTTATGAGCAAAAAAATAGAATTTAGTTCTTCTATTCAATAAAAGTGTGCCCACCAAAATTTACACATGCAGCCATAAGCAAAATTTATCAAGAAATTAGTAACAAAATAAACAATCAAAAATATAAATAAGTCAATTTAAAGCTTTCACACTAACTTGAATTACTAATCAGCATAAAGAAAACTGTATAGATCTTATTTGCAAGGCAGCTAAGACTACATGATTCAGCTTTATGATTACAGATCTCAGATAATAGTGAGGGTAATGAAATGAAAATAACAGTGACGTTAAGGAATACATGTGACTAAACTTCTTTTCACTTATTTATTTTGTTACATAATTTTTAAATGCTGCTCACTAGCAATAGCCAATATGAAATATTTGCAAATTCGGTTATCTGTTAAAAAAAGACCACATGTAGTAATTCTTAGCCAAGATAATTTATGAGAAGAGTTTATTAAATGTGGCTTTGTCCAACCACATTTTATCCTTAACACACACTTCTACTTTCCAATATCCTACTCCCTGATCACGTACTAGATATTGCGTACCTAGTACGTCTAATCAATTATTTTATAATGGCAATTTTTTTTAAACTCAATATTCCTTTTCAATCAAATTTTATTTTTTACTTGTGATTACTTTTACTAATTCTTCTGCATCTACTAATGATAGTATTTAAACAAAATTGAATGTTCATCTGGTTTTAGGATTTTTTTCCCATAAAGAGTTTCTTCCTTTTATTTCATGTAATTTTACTTATTTGACTTTTATTTTTCTTTGTTTAATAAATATGAACAATTTACATTTTTATTACAGTAACTGTTTAGCATTGCTCCTTCTTCACAACAAACATAAGTTGTCTGCTTTTAATATCACCAACATCATAAAGTAAAAGCTTTGTAAAACAGTTAAAATTACAGTAGTAAACATGGTTATAATTCACATTACCATTTTCAGTCAAGAGTTATGAAAATTAAAACATGCATAAAACATGAATGATTAAAAAAAAACAAAACATAAAACCTATTATTTTATATAATTAATTTAACATTAAAAAGTTTTAAAATTTTCTTCCACATTAGCTGGCCCTTTCTTAAAAGCATTTGACTATTTTATTTTTAATTATATTTACTTATTTTAATTATTTTATTTGAATTATATTTACAAAAAAAAATTTGTTTTTAGAATTTTCTCATTCTCCTTATTTCTTCCTCATATATTTTACAGCCACTGTCCTTAAAGTTGCCTTCTTTAAAATTCCTGTCTTTCAGTATATATTGTATTATATATATATATATAAAGAAGAAACGATTAAATTATTAGATAGTAAAAGAGAATCAGTATAGTCAGAACAAAGTAAAAAATAAATCTCAGCAGGTGCAAGAAGATTGCAGTAATTAAGAAATTCATTTTACACATAAAATTTTTAAATTTACTTACTTTTTATAAGATTGTGTTACATTTAAATTTTTCTTTTAGATTTACACATACACATAACATATATATATATATATATATATATATATATATATATATAATTATTTTATTTATAACACATGTTTATCTAATTACAGATTTATAATTAAACAGCTATGCCATCAATATTTCGTGCCTTATCACATGCAATGATTGCACTATCATATGGGCCTAGTTTTGGATATATTATACTTATACGATTGGCTATATTTTTATACCGGCCAGATATAGAAGACAGGCGACATGAAATTCCTGATGTACAATACAGTAGGTTACAGAAAAGGTATGACTTTATTGTAGTAGGTGGTGGTTCAGCTGGATGTGTAATAGCTAATCGATTGTCAGAAAATCCTAACTGGACAGTAAGTAATTCTTATTAATCATTTTATAAAATGCATAATATATAATCTATCTTACAAAAAGTTAGCTTACAATAAACATGTTTTGATCCTGAAAACCTGAAATTTTACAAAATGAAACAAAAGTTTTAAAAAATGTAAACCAAAAATATTACACAGTTACAGGTAATCATCACGAAAAATCACTTCTGAGAACTGCATAACTGTTTTCAAGAATAAAAATTACCCTGTTTCAGTTTTATTGGGGGAAATGAGAAGTGCAGTTTCATTGGGGAAAATGAGAAATGAAGTTATTTTCCACTGATTACGTTAATGAACTGAATATACAGTTGCATATCAGCACATTTAAGCTACTGCAAAGGTGGATGATATTCAACTATACAAGTGATACCTACAATCTATACATCAGACTCAATAATAAACGCAAAAAAAAAGTTTCATTATAAATGAAAAAGTAATTCTTGTTTATGTTCGTGTAGCTTGTATGTCAAGATATGTATTGTAACAATACACGCATATAACTCGCTGCTTTACCCCATATATCTCATAACCCTTTCTGTTTTGAAGCAATCTATTACTTGCTAAAAGACAAATCATTTTAAAACTTGTATAACCTTACTACACTTGCTATTTGCTATTCAGGACTTCGATTGTTTGTAATCAATTTTTATAGAAAATTTCTATTTAAATTTAAAGAAAACATGAAATAAACTATTGACTGATACCACATAAAGAAACGAAACATATTAAGTCATGTAGAACTGAAAAGTATTTTGTTGTTTTCTTCTTTTTTCTTTTGTTACAGAAAAGAACAATGATAAACCTACATTACCTTTTATTATTTATTATCTTATTTTAGAGTTTAAGATTCTATATCATTGTAAAAGAACTTGAAAAATCTTAAATATAAACTATGAGTCATAATTGTTCAAAAATTATTGTTTATACTCTCTTTGTGTTAATAAAATTTAAGAATTTTTCTGTATGTTGATATTTTCTTTGACTTTTTTAAGCTAACATTATACATTCGTTTGGGATATTCTAATACAATATTTTTTAATGATTAACAATTGTTTTTATTTTTATTCTGTGGATACTTGTAGAAATATTTATTTTGTTAGGATTATTTATTTGTTAATTTATTATTTTTTTCATATTTTGATGGTGATTGACAATCGAACTGGCAGTCGGTAGTTTCAGATTTTAAGCAAATTCTTTTGTTAAGATTTTTCAGTATTTTATTGATTTTTACAATTTAATATCGATTAAATTAGAAAAAATATAGATTAAATTAACACGCGTTTACATTATATTAATCAGACATGTGCTGTCTTCAAATATTTTCAGTTGACTACTTCAAAAATGTTATATTTGTAACAATTTTATCAATTTTATGTAGCTGTATAATTATTTTATCATTATCTGTTTTTATTGATTATGTATTATAAGTATAGACTATCATTAATTCTCTTTTTTATTCACTAATTTCACAAATTCATAATCCTGCTCTGATCAAGGATTGGTCAAATGCTGGAGCATTTTCATTATCTGTAGGATACCACATACATCATTTATGACATGATTTATTTAGTGTATAATTTTTACATTCTGAATTACGTATTTATTTATTAAATTTTTGGTTTTTGATCAGAACATGCCATTATCACACATTTTTCATATGTGTCAACGATTTAATACAGCAAAATATTTTAGAATTTATTTTGTTACTCATCAAAAAAAAACATTTTTCAAACTTTTCTTATTACTAATATACATATATTTCTTGAATGTTTGACTAGTTGCAATGGAGTAAGAAGTGTTAATTTCTTCTCATGTACAGCTTTTTATTTCTCAACTTATGACAGTCGTCATCTGTCTTTGTCAATGCAGTACTATTAGTAACAGCTCTAACTGATTATGGCATTGAAAATGCCATAATTGTGGCATGTTATGCTTGCAATGTATGTGCAATGTTATGCTTGTTGTCTATTTTTCTCTTTTATGAAAAGAGAAAATATTGTGCCTAATAATAAAATACAAAAGTTGTTCACATTTCTTTATATAGGTTTATCGTTAAAAAAAAGCTTTCTGAAAATACGGAAAGGTAAATTTGTATCAAAAATTAACAATATCTGCTATGCTGATGACAAAAACGTAATGTCAAATAGAGAAAAGCATTATAAGGATGATTCATGTGATTGCAAAGAACAGTTAAAAGATCTATTTCATTATAGTCTACAATACATTAGCGTGACACTAAACAACTGAGATATGCATCCATTCCTCAAAAAACAGCTTTGTTTACACTCATTCTGAATTAATCTGATCTTACTTATTGCATTTTATTTATAAATGGTTTCAAAATAATATAAACTTTAATAATTATATTTTGTATTTTTTTTTTTAAATTTGTTCTATCTCATAGAATCGCTCATTAGCTAGCAATTATAATTTCTTCTTCTGATGTTAGTTTTTTTCTTTCTTCCCAATATTTTTCATTCTAAGTACATGCACTTTCTTTCTTTCTTCACTCTATTTTAAAAATGAATTTGATGCTTTCTCTTCAGCCTGAGGGTCCTTTAGTCCTTTTATCATATCTCTATAGTCCATCCTATTTTCTAGATCTTCAGATTCACATTTACCTTTTCCATGTCTTCCTTAACTTTCTTTAAACCGGTTTGTTGTAGTTTTCTGTTTTTCAAAATAATCCACTAAATTCTTCGCTGATCTATCTTTATTCATTCTTTTAATATTGTCCTCTTTTTGAATGTTACTGATATTTAATATCCTTAACATTGGCACCATTGGTATTAATATAATTTGTATGAAGAATACATTTCCACTTACCAACAATTTTTTTATTTCAATTCGTATTATTCAAACACTTTCAGAGTCATTACTCCATCTTCAGGGATTATTTAAAACTATGAATTTGTTCCCATGTATATAGTGTTATATGTATGATTGTAATTAAAATTAAAATGAAATTGAAATTATTTTCATAACAGGCGGTCATCAATAATTAAAATAAGTTATACATTAAGTAAAATAAAATGTCATGTCAGTAGATGTTTACGACTGTTATGAGACCAAACTATTAATTATTGTATAATTTGTTTTAATAGAATAACATTATTAAATTTTATCTGTTTATTCATTAATTTACCATTATTTATATATATGTAATTTCTACAAATTGCTAGTTGTATGATAATTGTTAGTGAGTTCTAATATTTTTAAAAATGCGTTTGGGTTATAATTATGTCCATTTTCTAGAAAGTGTTTAACGAAATTAGATTGTTCTTTATTATTTTTAGTTATGCATCTAATATGCTCTTTTATTCTAATTGAAAATGAGCAATTTGTCATTCTAATATATTTAAGATTGCAGTTTTCACAACCAGAACTATACACTCTTGTTTTTCTAAATCATGTTTGTTATCATATTTTATTGAAGGATCCTTGTATTTATATATTTTATTAGCGCGAACGTGTCTGTGTGTGCTTGCATAAATGATAAAATGTGTGAAAATGTAAAAGTGTGTGTGTGTGTGATTAGAAAATTTAGGTGCGCGCGCGCAGAGACGCGTATATATGTGACACATTTTTCACAATGATTATTTAACAATTGAAATTCAAATTTAGTGTTTTTTTTTTTTTTTAGTTATATAAATGCTGCTAGAGCGCATACTCGGTTAATTAAATGGTAGTAAACATTTTTCTTAATTAATCTGCTATAAAATTATAGTAGGTAATCGGTTAATATACTACCTTTTCGATCATTCTATTTGTAAACATCAAGCGTCGGTTGCAGATTTATGATATTAATGAGTTTAATTTCCATTAGCTAAGATACAAATCAAAGATTAAAATTTTTTATATGGATTTGAATACTAGATCATGGGTACTGGTGTTCTTTGGTGGTTGGGTTTCAATTAACCACACTTCTCAGGAGTGGTCGACCTGAGATTGTACATAATCCTTATTAATCCTCTGAAGTAATATCTTAACGGTAGTTCTGGAGGCTAAACAGATAAAAGAGAGGCATGAGCGGTTACTAACTTATATGCCAAATCCATACGTAATCCAGCTTTCATTTTTATCTATAAAAATCATTTAAAATATTTATTCCTTTCATAACGGCTGTGAAATAACTATATCTAGTAACTATACCATACTATCTATCAATTTGTATTATACTATCTAGTAACTATACTATATCTAATAATTATTATCTAAAACTATATCTTAAACACATTTCACATTCCTTGATTGAGTAAAATAATTACACCCATTTCTTTGTTTTTTTCCCTGTAATTATTAGTTCCACTCTATTAAATACTTGATTTTTTAATGATTCATCATTGAAAATAGGCTAAAGTGATCTGTTTCATGTTTTTTTTTTTTTGAACAACCTGAGTTATCTGACATTCAATTGGGTACCATATCTTATTTATTACTTAAAAGAGAACCCCCTGTCAAAATTAAAAAATAAATTGTTTTAATCCCTCTCCAGCTAGAATATTTTACTAAAATTTACCTATAGCATGAAAATCATAAAATACTAATACCGCAAAATTGGGGAAGGAACTCCGGGTTTGTGATTACAAGAACGTTTCAATGGATGTTGTAAACATTTTATTTGCTTTAATTTTCATCATTTAAAAGTTGTTTTTTTTTCTAAAATGTACTCTGAGCTTATAGAAAAAAAGAAAATTAATTAAAACGAGAACAGGTGTAATATTCCGTCTACTATTTTTATTGATTTGAAGCGCATTCTGAGCGAGTAAATGCAAAAATCTGTTTTTCATCAGAAGGGGAGCCCCGACAAATAAATATTTCAAGTAATGCGATTACAGACGTCGCTTAGATTTCAATCCAATTATACCACTGTTTCTTTAAAATTAATTCATTCTTGATTTTCGTTAAAAAATGTTTTGTTGTCGAGCGTTATCTAGTACAAACGGTGGAACAGATAAACATCGAGAAAATAGACGTAAATTGAAATAAACGATACCATCGAAGCGAAAAGTTCTTTTGTAACCAAAGCAAAGATTATTTGGAAATAAAAAAAATCTATTAAATTACTTACAGATGTAAATTTAATTATACGTATACAGCACATAAGCAGCAGTCGTTATGAAAAGTTTCGTCGATCTCTTACCAACAAAAACCGCGGTACAATCGAACAAATGAGTTATTAAACAATCAAATTATCCAATTTTTAAGGATGAAATACCAAAACGAAATTACTTCTTTTTTTTTTTAAGTTAACCTACGGGAACCGTGTAACTATATCCACAGAACGTGATTTAGTCACCTAAATATTATTATATTAATGGTATCGTAAAATACTGCACTTCTACCTTTACTGCCCCTCGATAAGGGATTTACCTGAATATATTTACACCTAAAAATATTTTTAAATTTCATTAAAAACATCGGTAAAAAATCATTCAGATCAGTCAACGGTTCTTGAGTATTTCTATAAACCAACATATACATACACTGATACTACCATTCCGATTTATACGTATTAGTAACAATAATCTTCGAATATGTATATTTAATACGATATAAATATGTATATCATCATCATCATTATTTATCTTATACATAAGCATTCTTAATAAACATCTGTCGTCTTCATTTACTGGTGACTATTAGTTTGTATTTAGTGTTTACTGAAGTTTTGTACACGTTTTTACAATAACATCAGCCATTATTCATATTATGGACTAAATCACTGAGCAGTGAAGTATCGTGCCTATTAAAGAACCGATTTTCGATCGGTTGTTGAAAATAAACCGATTGTAATAGCTACATGTCGCGGTAGTCACTAGTAATCTATATCATTATACGGTCATCTGCCATCTATTCTATTCGATGCTGATGAAACAGTTTTTTTTCTAGTGGAGGAACAAGAGAATCGATCGTCGCTTTATCCTTTGTGTTTATTGTATTAATATTTGAACGACAGTGCTGTGAAAATTCGGTGCCGAAAATTCCAATGGTCCTCACAGGCGAGCACAAAGTTCCTTTACTCAAGAAGGGTATAGTTCTGAATGACAATGTGCGGCGTCAACTCGCAGGTCGCCAGCTGAAGTGTAAAATTTTCGACTATATCCTCTACAGATTAGCGCCATGACTGTTATTTATTAACGAGCCTGGCCGGTTACTAAGCATTTAGGTACTAATTAATTCTATGGATGGAATTATAACTGCCCGGATAACTTGGCGGTGGAATTCTTCGACGAGGGTCTGCAGTAGCTAGTATGGCGATACGCGAATTCGGAAAAACTAATATAAGTATATAACCTCAATAAAATCTATCTCTTTTTTCCTAGGCGATTGGAATTCACTTTTAAAATAGCTCGTATCATATAATATAAGGGATTAAAGAAACTAATACTACAAAAAAAAAATGTCCGTCCTATTCCTTCTCGGCACTGTTTTATTCCTTTTCTAATATTATTTCAGGCGGTTAAATTTCATCAACTGCTACATAAAATTTAAGAAGGAGGGATTTCTACAAGGAGTTATAACTCTGTAATTCTTTTTTTAATCTGCTTAAAATCATTGTTTGTAAATAAAAATTACTCTGCGGGAAATGTAGGAGGGAAAATAGAACTATACATAACCATCAGATAAAAATTTGATTTAGATTTATTATTAGGAACTTCGCGCTTTACAACACTAAATTAATTTTCATGGAAAGTTTCACTTCGAACTTGCTTAAAAAGCTGTAAACACTAAAACAAAAAGTTAGCGAATATCTTAAAAGGAATTTTTAATACCGCTAAAGAAAAAAACTTCGTATGTTTAAAAAAATATGTAATTGCCGAATCCAACAGTTTTTTCTTTCTAAAAGAAGAAAATAGTTTTATCATTACATCATTCTCATTTGAACACTCAGTAAATTATAAGTGATATACTTCATCATTTTTTACGCGTAAAATTATGTATTCATTATTGACGTCATAATCTTATTTTTTAGTGCGGTAATTATCTCATTACTTTCAGTTCTTTTAATTCGAAATTACTTCATACCGTAGAGGGAAACAATACAAATTCTTACGATTGTCTTTTTATATTCAAAACCATCTGTTCTATATACTGCGATTAAAATACAACAGTTTTTTTTTAAACAAATTGTTAAACGCAGAATGAATTTTTTTTATCTGCTAACATCCCATTGTTTATTTACCATAAGGTACAAGATATTACGGTAACCGAATAGTTTTAGAGAGAGAGAGAGAGAGAGAGAGAGAGAGAGAGAGAGAGAGGAGAATCGGGCCTACTGCAAAATTGCTTTGCAAAAAGCGACACCATAACTTAAACAACGGCCGTTTTAAAGCTCTCTAATTCGTATTCAGGATCCATAATTTTACTACAGTCGTACTTATACCATTATAATAAAGGCTATTGTAAAGTTATGCAGTGAAATTGTGTTGACTTAGAAAGGCTTAGGCTGGCTGTTCTTTAAATGTGCAATACTTCCTGTAAAACAGAGTAACATTACGGGTATGTAATGTATTTATTATAAAGTACGACTTATTATCATAATTTTTCGTTTCGAAATTATAATAATCACCTAATTATCTTTAAACGGGTAGATAGTATTATCAGAGAAAGGAAAATGATGTAAGCTCCAGTTACGCGGCACTACTATTGATTTATTTTTATTGTACCTTTACCAGGATGCTACAGACTATCGTGTTCGATAACAAGCTTTTAAAATATAATAAATGAACAAATAAATAATTCTAACAAAATAAGTATTTCTACAAGTATCCATAGAATAAAAATTAAAAAAAAAAAAAAAAAAGGTTTATCATTAAAAAATAAAATATTGTATTAAAATATCCAAAACGAGCCCACCGAGCTGGTCTAGTGGTTAACGCGACATCGCAAATCAGCTGATTTCGAAGTCCAGAGTTCTAAGGTTCAAATCCTAGTAAAGGCAGTTACTTTTATATGGATTTGAATACTAGATCGTGGATTCCGGCGTTCTATGATGTTGGGTTTCAATTAACCACACATCTCAGGAATTGTCGACCTGAGATTGTGCAAGACTACACTTCATTTGCATTCATACATGTCATCCTCATTCATGCTATGAAGTAATACCTTACGGTAGTTTCGGAGGCTAAATAGAAAAAGAGAGAGAATATCCCAAACGAAAGTATAAAGTTAGCTTTAAAACTGTAAATCAGAACAGAACTTATTTACATTGTTCTGACCAACTCCCTAAACAGGACAATCTCAAGTTTCAGTGTTTTAGATAGTTTTTTTTAGTTAATTTTATATTTTGCTAACTTTTTGTTTTAAGCTTTCGATTAGGGATTGTCTAAAATGACACTCTTATCTTTGGGTACAGTTATTATTCTTTAAACACCAGAAGAAAATAATTTCAAATATTAATTTTTTTTGACTAAATACTTTCGATTATCACTGGTTTAATATTCTCAATATTATAAAACTGGCATTATTCTCATTTAATATTTTTGCAGATAACTGTTTCATCAGACTCTTTTTTTATATTTCATTAAAAAAACAATTTAAGATATTAAAACTAAATGTTTGCTTACAATCTCTGTTATTAATATAAAATGAGCTATTCTATTAGTGTTACTATCTGCTACTAGGTTTTTTTTTGGTACAATAATTGGAAAGTCAATTTTTAAATATAAATTTGAATAGTTTAAAACAAAATGCGTTATTACCAAAAGCCAATTATAGCGTTCAAATTTTTTCTTGTTCATCAATTATATCACCACTGCTGTTTTTTATTAGTATATTTTCTCAAATATAAGGGATTTAAATTTGTTATCAATTTCTAATATTGACATATGTTTTAAATACATGTATCTTTTTACTGAAAATATATGTTTACTTTCCTTAATGTGAACAATGATGTTTAAATGTTGTTTATTGTATCTATGCACTTGAAGATGTTAGTTAAGGCTTGTTTTTTTTTTTTAATTTTTATCATTTATACGTAGAAATTTTTTTTTACAATTTACAGGTAGCTTACTTTAAAAGAGAACACTTTTAAACTATTAAAATTAAATTTGTTATTTAATTATTTTATAAATTGTTACTTTTCTGGCAACATAGTTCTAGAGTTATGCAGTAAGAAGGAAAGTATGGTAATCAGTCAAAAAATGGAGTATGGGTTTTTTCTATTCTCGATATTTCATGCCCCAGAGATCCCAAAAAATAAAAAAGAGTGTAGGTAATGTTCCTACGTATTACGTAGGAACAGTACGAGAGTACTGAGAGAGGATCCTACGTAACAGTACGATAATGTGCATGTGATGGTGTGCTTGAAGCTTAACAACTATTGACTGGGTAAACAGATTTTTATGAAACTTTATACAGAGACTCATGTATATGAGGAAATTTGTCGGTAAACATTTTAGAGTCGATATCTGAATGAAGTGAGAAATGTAGTATTTTGGGGTCAATTTTTCGAAATTTTGCAAACATTTAAGCTCACTGAGATAAAAAATTTTAAGCTCAGTACATCTATGCATGCTTATCTTAATTTAAAAAAAAATATATATTCCCCATAATTCCCCCTTCCCCAAATATCGAAAACGCTATCTCTTTATTTACAACATTTTTTTAGGTAATTTTTTTTTATTTCTTCTTACGCATCGTAACAGTGCCAAGTGACCCTAAAAAATAATTTGGTGTTATGATCAAAGTTTAAAAATATTGATTGTTTTTTTAAAAATTTTGTAAACTTTTTGATTTATTTCAACTTTTAATTATAATATTACAATAAAATTTCATCATAACTACCCCCACCAAAAAGGAAATCTTAGGTAACTTTTTATTTATTGACCCTTTTTCAGTAGAATTTTTTTGGGTTTCTTCCATTTAATATAGTAAACGTAGAAAAAAAACATTATAATAATCGGTTTTATTGTTAATAACAGATAACCGGTTTTAATTAATATATATATATATATATATATATATATTTTTTTTTTTTTTAAATTGATATTTAAAAATAGAGTGAGTACAATGTATTCGTTAAAATTAAGTTATTTTTTTCAAGTATTTAACACGTTCTAAATTAAGAAGCTTAATGTGCATTACAAAAATGATGTACTCACCGCATATAATTCATAATTTTATTTTGTGGGTACATATAAAACTGGTACCTATTGTTTTCCGTACACTGTAAAAAATCTTTTGACTTAATGATACTTAAAGGTGAGCAGTTTTTACAAATTGGTAGAAATATTTTTTTTGGAAGAATTTTCTATCGGTTAATTGTTATTTATTTCTTTATTTTATTTTTTATTTATCTTTAATATACTAATTCCTAACTATCTACTGATGATTTTTAAGAACTGAAATGGCTATCTAGATTTAATTTTAATTAAAGGTTTTTTAAATGTTTTCCGGAATTTTTTTTTCCAGTTTATTTAAATAAATGTTTATCATAGCTATTTCTTTACAGTGATATTTAAAATCCATCAATACTGTCAGTTTTTTAATGAACTGCTTTAATTGAATTTTAATAGATTGGTGAGATCTTTTAAAGTTAGTTGGGAATTTAACAAACAAATGGCAACGTTAAGCGTAATGATGTCCTTCCTAATAGAGGTTGAAACATTATTATTTTTAATAACAGAAGTAAATTATTTCTTTCTTTTTACTTCCTTGTAAATTACAAGGAAATAATGTAGTCGTGAAAAATTTCGGTTTTCAGATTTCAACGGAAATATCCGTTTTGACCATCCCTGAATCCATTTTGACTAGTTTACATCTGTAAGTACGTACGTATCTTGCATAACTCAAAAACGATTAGCCGTAGTAACATCTAATTATGCACCTCCCCTTTTGATTCCAATCGACTGAACCAAAAGTGTCCAAAAAAGCCCGAATTCTAAAAAAATCTGAATTTTGGACTTTTTCTTAATTGCAGTAATAAACCCTCATGGAGAGCTTTTCAACGATATTTTATAAATGGTACTTAATTTTCATCGGTTCCAGAGTTACAGCCAAATGAAATTTTAATTGATGAAATATTTGGATCTTATAAGGGTACGGCACGTCAGTTCGAATCTGACTTCATTTCCTTTTTTTATTTTTTTTAACTTTTTTTAAATTTAAATATATTGATTTATTAATAATTATTAACCTCTGATTGTAAAAACAAGTTTTACAATAAATAATAATTCAGTAATAGCAATAAAAAAAAGAAAGAAAAATTCTTTAATTATTAGTGAAATAAAAATGTTATGTACTTTTAAAAATATGTACGAGTATATGTAATTTAATAGTCATACAAGAAAATCATGTACTGTTCACATCAGATCTGGTGAAACATTTGATTACTTAAATTATTTCAAAATTATAATTAAGAATCGTGTTATTTTTGTTTATGCATTTGTTTCAGACTTCTTGTTATAAATATCGCTATAAAATTCAATAACCTTCTACTGTTTCGTTTCTGTTTTCATTTTGATGATAGTTACATCATAATACGAGGGCCGTTTTTTTTTCGACCTCCGATAGGCTATAAATAAAAGACAAGTTCATATAAAACAATAATTTTATTACCAAA
>JAAAKQ030404109.1:0-25100 GCA_010016005.3 Zanna intricata
GCCTGACCGGGATTCGAACCCGGGACCTCCGGAATGAAAGACCGAGACGCTACCACTCGGCCACGGAGGCCGGCTATTTTAATGTAGAGTTTCAGTGATGCCATATAAGGAATAACTAAATATAGCAGTAGATTGCCTTCTACATTAATACCATTAAAAATATATACTGAACATATAAATATAAAATAATCATATAGTATAAAAAAAACGTACATGTATAATCATGCATCATATACCAACAATTTTCAGAAATTAAATTTTGGAATTTTTCAAAAATGTAGTTATGGAAAAATTCTGACTTCAGATTTGTTTTAAGTATTAAAAATGGATTGATTTCATGTATCAAATGTTAAATAACAAAAAAAAAAAAAAAAAATTGTGATTATTTTGATGTTAAATTTTATGCAAGCAAAAAAATTTGAGACTTTTAACATATATAAAATTACCAGTTTTATCTTTCAGCGATCTGCATGAAAAAGTATGATAATGTTTTTTTAAATTATTTTTTGAATAAGAAAAGTAGATAATCTAACTTCTAAAATTTAAAAATGAGTTGTTTTATTTATAGTGATCATATTGTTATTTGTACTATTATGTACAATACTATATTTTGTACTATAATGTATTATAATGTACTATAATAATGTACTGTATTATAATTTTGTACTATAATGTATAATACTATAATGTGTTAACACTGTTGAAAATATTAAAAAAAATTTAATGATTCTCTTCCAAATATGTAGAAATTTTACTTCTACAAAATGTCTTATTCTAATTAAATATTTTGAAGCATGTTATTGAAACTAACACTTTAATAGTACCCATTGACATTACATACTACTTAGTATGTACTTCAAGATAGCCCAACTTGGTAATTTCAATAATGAAGGCACAGTTAGCTGCAAAAGATCTTCTAAAAGTACAAATTTCATGTTTTCAGCAAGTTGCTTCTTAAATATTTAAATTTTTGGTGTTGTGGGATTATCATACTTCCCTAGTTCTTTATCATACATTCCTTATTTTAGTAACAGGAATGGTGAAATTACCTTAATACCTCATAGAATTCAAGTAAACCTCAATTTTTAACTCCATGTAAATACTCTTAAATAACTGCCAAACATATTTTGATGAGTTGCCACACATTTTTTTGTTTTTAATATCTGCTAGCACTACACTTGTTACACATTTTGAGTGGTGCTTTCATTTCCAAAACAACAAAGTTCAGTTTATGGTTAACAGCCAGGTGATTAAATATTCTATAATCAACAACTACATTATAGATCTTTCACAAAACTGAGATAACAGTGGAATCCAGTCTCATACATTTTTCCAACAACAGCAACAAAATTTCAGAGGAAAAAATCAGTACAACAAATTGGAAAATTTTCCATCTGTATAAATAATCAGTGGGTATTATATGGTGATATACAGTTGTGAAGAACAGGCTCTTTATTGTTTATCTTCTTGTTAAACAGATTTTCATAATTTCCACAGTTATCCTGGTCCCCCAATCATTTCTGGGATTTTTAATTACTTGGCACAAACTTCCCAAATGCATATCAAGTAGTAATTGTTTTGAAGTAGGAGCATTTTTTAAATTAAATTTTTATAGTTTTTCACTGTTAAACAATTTTTTAAGAATTACATTAGACCCAGCAGTGGATTAAGACAAAATGGGACCCTAGGAACTTCACAGCAAAAAGCTCCCTCTAAATTTAAATACAAATTGAGGAAAAAAATAATTAAAATTTACGATTCAATTAAAAAAATTTATTTATAATCAACAGAACTAAAATTGAACTTAAAATAAGAAACTAAATAGAACTTCTCTAAAATATCTTTTTTCTACCCATCTCTTTGCTAAACTTCTCTATTACATCATCAAACTGAATTTGTTGCACAATATCCAATTTGATGGATGACTATTAGAAGGCTCAACGAATCTAAACATTCTTGCCTCATAGTGGCTTTTTGAACAGCCTTTATTATTTGTAACTGAGAAAATGAACGCTCTACAGAAGACAACTTGCTGTCATCAAGGACAGCAAAATTTGAAGAGAGAGATTACAGCATTTGGAAAAATGTTGATTATATGGTCTTTAATTAGCATCTCATAAAACTTAACATCTGACAATTATTTATTTCTGGATTTTGATTTGATGGAAAAAAGGAATTGCTTTAATTCATAATAAAAATTTAATAGAATTTAATTTTCAGGGGTCCTAGTCTTGCCTACTGGCAAATCCACCACTCTGTAAAGAACATGATTGCTATAACAGATGATCTTAGACACTCTAAAAATATTGTTTTAAATTACATACTCTTTTTTTTTTTTTATGCACTCATATAGGTCATAAACAATACACATTTATTTTATTATTCTTTTTCCATTACAAATATGTTTTAAATAAAGGTTTTACAAATAGTATTGATATGGTTTAAATGCTATATTACTACGAAGTTGATCAACATAAATATTTTTTAAATTTATTTTCTGTTGTTTTATATTGTATTTCACATAAATATTTTGTATTTCTATTTTTTTTCTTTACAAGTGTAGTTCCACTGTGCTCTCTAAAAAAAAAGTTGTTTTTTTTTTTATTTATAGGTTTGTCAGTCATTTTTTGCAAGTTTTTTGGTTTTATTATTTTCCAGTTCATAGGCAATTAATATTTAATTTATCATGAAAAATATTCAGCTTATTTATTTACATATTAATTTTATCTAACACAATTGTAAATTACTGCAATTCCATCTGCATGTACATAACCCCTTATAATAGAACATTATGTGTAAAACTTTGTTTTAACAAAGTTTTAAAAGTTATACCAGATATTACGGCTAAAATTGGTGATCCCACAGATATACTATAAAGCTGAATAAATGTTTATCATTAAAATTAAAATAAGTTTGATAATAAATATTTTTGATTGTAGCAATTATGGTGTTAACAAGATTCATTTTTTGTGATTATTCATTAAACATTTAATTTCTATTAAGAGTATTTTTTGTAACTGACATGTTGCTGTAGATGCATTTGTATGTCATAGCTAATCATTAAAGTTGTATTAATGATGATAAAATTAATATTTAATATCAGTAATTAATGATTTAAAATTAAGATCACTAATTAGTCAAATGATACATATGTCATAAAATTAAATATACTACAGTTTAATGATTTTAAACATGTTTGATTAACTTAACAAGAATGAAGCAAAAAATTCTTATTTTAAAAGTAAAATATATTTATGATTATTGGTTAGCATAAAAAGTAATAATTTTGGTAATTTTTGGCATTAAAAAATCATCAGAAATTGTTTAAAAAATACCTGTAAATGAACATAATTGCCGTTACTTTTTAAAATATTCATCATTCTTTGTATTATTGAACTCTGCTGCCTTGTCAAAAAAAGTATTGTTAAAACAGAAATTATATGTAGTAGTTTATTGATACGTATCAGAATTATAATGTTAAATCAGACTTTTTTTAAATATAGTTGTACTTAATTTTACTAATTTAACATTACAAAATTATTGAAATGAATAAATTACTCCATAAACAATATCTCTTAAACCACCGATGTTTGAAAGATGTTTTTTGTGTACATACTTTACATGAATGTACAACGATCCTAGCGGAATGAAATAGAATCATTGTTTGGATGAATTTATGGGAAATTTATGTTAGAACTTATAAGCAATGTTGTTTTTTAATTATTTATACAGCTTTTAAATTATTATTTGCATATTTTACAAAAAGACTAATTTTTGCATACCTAGACTTTTGATTCAAAGTTATTAACACATTTTTATTTTCTAATTATAACGGAGAACCTACAATACTGAAACTATGATTCATTGAACTAAATTGTTTCTCACAAAGCTCAGAACTAATTATAAACTTTCAATTAGGTTTCTTAATAAAGTTTGGCTTAACTTATTTCGATCTTGCTGTTGCTTTTGACTTGTGTATACTTTTAAATGCTCAATACTCTGAATTGTTCAAAGCAATTCTGAAACAAATGAATATTTATTTTTTTATTTGGAGATGTTACGCTAATCACAGATTTTATCTTTATTTGAAGCAAATTCTAGGCCAGTTTCTTTTTTTCCGTAGAATAGGACATGAATTCATTCTTGACGTGATCTATGTAAAAATAGTTCATAATTGTCTACAGATTGAATAAAATATTTATTTAATAAAAAATTGAAATTTATGAAAATAGAAATTATAGTACAATTTAAAATAATCATGCCATAATCCTTTACCAATAAGAGGTAGTATATGAGTTAGTTTATAAAGAATGGAAAGTTTTATACTGAATATCTTTTTTCGACGTTGTTAAATTTACCAATTTTCCAAAAATTCTTTAAAAACCCTTGACAGAAATTTTTTACGATGAAAAAAAATTTGTTTCTTTGTAGGAAAAATTATTTGCATGTTATTTAAAAAATAGGGAAATTTTGCTGGTAAATACGCTAAATTTGTCATTATTCAAATTCATTGTGGCAGCATTGATAGAGTTAGCGGGAATTATCCTGTATTGTACGTTATACGTTGTGTATGATCGAAGAAAGACAAATAAAAATCTGAATAGTCTGGTCTTATTGGAGAAATATTTTATTCATACATAATTTTAATCTTTATGAAATGTCGTCGTCTTTAGCAAAACACATCTATTATTCAGAAAAATATTATGATGATCAGTTTGAGTACAGGTATAGTGAAGTTGGCATATGTCTTTATTGTTGCAAAATAATTGATAAGTTGTCTAAAAAATTTTGTTTCAGTTAATTTTGCTATAATTCTTAACATAACATATTGTTCATGTTGTAGATTTTCATTTGTTTTGGTTTTTGAAGCAATTACTTTATTCGTGTTTCTTCATGTTAGGTTAAGGATTCTAATCGTTTGTTTTCTTATATTTGGTTTCAAGACTTTTTCTGCTTGTTTAATTGAACTTTTTTAGTAATACAAATAATTTTACAACAAAAATTTTAATTACTTGTTTTAATTTTTGTAACCATTTTACTTGATTTAAGATTTTAGTTGTGTGATTTTTATTTAATTTGTAATTAGTGAGTTTTTAAAGCATATTTTGAGAGAAAAATTAGCTACAGACATGTTTTTATTTAAAAATGTATTCTTTGTTATAAAGAAGTTTACTTAGAAGTAATTTAATGAATTTTGGTATTGATCCGGAAAATCTCCAGTGTCTTAATTTGTCCCAAACTTACTTTTTAATAAAAGATTTTTATTTGTGCTGGTCTGTTAATTGTAAAGAGTTCTTTATCAGCATTTTTCTTTTTCCATTTTTTGAAAGAGTTAATGTTTTTTATAGAACTTTTACAACATTTACTGGGATATTTTTATATTCAGTTTCATTATATTTCACTGTAGTCAAAGATGATTTTTGGTGGTTAAAAATAAAGCAGGAATTATTTTAAATTAGATTTTATTTGATGTTACATGTAAAAGTGACTTAAAAAATGGAAAATTAGAATAGAGGGATATGTGTAAGAGAGCAGAAAATAACATAAGATTTTATTAAGTATTATGGTGTTCAATTGCTTTAGAAATGATTAGTAGTAGCTTTTATGGTAGTAATAAAAAGTAGTTATGTTTAGAATGATGTCAATCAAATCATGGTAAATACCATGATGTTTTAGACTTATCTGATTTCTGTTTAATTCTTTTTTGTAATTTTGTGCTAATTTTTCATCTATATTTTATATATTATATTTTTAAAATAGTTCCATAATAATATTAAACAATATTTTTGTGATAATTTTTTAGACATGTGGTACTTCCAAAAGAATTAGCTAAAAAAGTTCCCAAAACACATTTAATGACAGAAGAGGAATGGAGAGAACTTGGTGTTCAACAAAGTCCTGGTTGGATACATTATATGTTTCACAGACCTGGTAAGGAATTGTTAATTTAAAGTGTATTGGTTTAGTTTTGATTAGTTAACTGTACAAAATTTTTTTGATCACAATAGAACCCGTATTATCAAAATTAATTTGAACCAAAAATAGTATGGATAACAAAATTTTGTTAAATATTTTTACATAAATTGCATATTTTTACAAAGTAATTTTTTGCAACATTATTATATATTTTGTAAATTTATGAAAAATCTTTATTTCACATACCGTTTTATATAAAAAAAAATGTGTTTCATTGTAAGTATTTTTATTGATAGACTGATTAGAATAAAATTATCACTGTTCTATTGTCGTTTCGCTGAATTGATGGATGGGTAATTATTGTTTTTGCAAGCCTCCTAATACTTATCAAAATTGAAATATCTAATATGAATCTACATTAAGTTAGTGTTGTTTAATTATTTCAAAGGTCGGAAAGATATTGATCTTTCCTAACAGAAAACTGTTGAGTTTTCCGTTAGCAGTGTGGATGGACATTGGCTACAATCTCATTCTAATCAAGTTCTTCACCTAGTACTACTGCAGTACTATTCTTTATCACAGTCATGACTTTGTGTAGTTATATTGCTGCCTTTATTTATGGTGATCGCAAGCTTATATTAAGTAATTATTTTAGTGATTTCACAAAACAATTTCAAATTAAACGTTTTTCTAGTTTGAGTTACACAATTTATGCAGAACTGTCCGAAATATGGTTACCAAATAGTACTAATAAATGTTGTGTTGAACTGTAAGAAATAAGGTTTTAAAACGCTTTGATTTTACACATTCATATGGTTTGAAAGCTACATCTTACCATGCAGAAAAAAATTTTTAATGTTTTCGATCTTTTTGTGACCACAAAGACCTCGATGGGACTTATGGGTTAAAAATATTGAAGCAGGCATGTTTAGTCTGGAGCTTTTCCCTAATGTAAAACAGTGTAAAATTGGAAGGCCCCACTTAGATACTTGAATTTATTGGAAACATTTTGGTTAAAGGAAGTATAATTGGAGATAATAATTCAGAATAGATGAATGTTAAGAGGATTGAACATACTATATTAAGTTTTTTAGTGCCAGCACCAAATTAAGGCATCAAGGTATTACTTATTATCAAGAAACACATTGATGTTAGCACCCCAGTAATTAGTGACCATTCATATAATTGCCTAAATATGATAGAAGGTTTTTTTATCTGATAATCCATTTGCTGCTCATAATTAGACTATTGAGATGTTATAGTTTGAAGTCCAGTAGAAATTGCCTCGGATTTCGTAACCAGAAACATTTTTTTGTGGGGCACCTCAGTGTATTTTATGTATAAATGAAATATCCTGACTGTGATGGTGAAATATGTAACATCTTCATTACATATTTTCTATTATACACTTCTGAAACTAGCAGTCTCAGAGAAGATTTGTTGCTTGATACCATCTTAACAAACTGATTATAATCTGTAAATTTTTATGTCTTTCTGATTGTCAAAATTGTTATTAATTATGAAAAAATTGAAGTTTTATAATATATTTTAATTTGAAAAGAATTAGAGGTGGATATTTAATAATATACCTTTACTGATTATATACATACAATTGAAAGTTATTAATGTAGGCTTGTAAATAATGTAGGTGAAAAATTTTCACCTTATATCTTATTCTGAATTATTTTCACCTATTTTGTGAAAAGAAATGCCTAATAAACAAATAGGACAATTTTGGTGCTAAACAGTATTCCTAAAAAAAAATTGTGTTTTACATAACTAAAATTTCTATTAATAATAAAACCTATGAATAGATTATTTTTTTTATGTATTACAATTTCTGTAAGCTGTTATAGTTTATCTGATTTTAATTTGCCAAAATTAATAGAAAAAATTTCATGGCTGATTTAGATAACTGAACATGTATAAAATATATTCTACTACAGTTAAATAGCAGAATCCTCGCAGGTAAATTGATATATGTTTCCCAAACTTGAAATCAACTGTCAGAAAGTGTATTTTAAGACATTACTCATTGAATAAGATCCAGACAAAATAGCATTAACTTATATTTGCATTTTATAACAGGTTATTTTGGTGTAGTAATTTCAATCTTAGTTATATCTTATTAATCCTTAAAATTTGTAATAAGTAGCATGAGTTCTTCGTTAGGCTGAATTTGACGTTAAGATATGATGTTTTTGCATTCTCAATCCTGTTGCTACATTATTATATGATATTTTGTAAATTTATGAAAAAATCTTTATTTCACATACCATTTTATATAAAAAATGTGTTTCATTGTAAGTATTTTTATTGAGAGATTGGTTAGAATAAAATTTTACCTGAATAAGCCACCTCTTCCGAGTGGTATGAATTTTATTGTCAAAATAATTGTGTATCATTCAGAGCTCACAAATATGCTGTGAAAAAATAATTTTTTATTTATGATCTGATGTTAGACAAATTTTTGAATTATACATATATACATATTGACAATACTATACACTATATATATATACTTTTCCAGAGTATTCACCATTAGCATACACTGCTTGTTGCTACTTTAGTATGCGATCTACCATCAAGTTTACACTTCAATATGCAGTCTTCTCACTTATGTGATGGGTATGAATATCCATTCACCTCTGATTTTAATGAAATTTGCAATTCACCTTATTTAGGACCTAATTTATTAGAATTGAAATTATTCAATAATTTTACCATTTAGTTTGGTAATGCTTTTCATCAGAATTATGTCCCTCATAATTTACGCTGTCTCCTCACCAAAAATGTTATAATTCATCTCTTTATAAGCATAATATACATTATTTTCAGACTTAATAATTCGTTATCGTGTGTATTTATGCACTTAACTTAACAATCAGCCATGTAATATTTAAGGTTAATTAGATTTGGTAGTGAGCATTAGGGTTATGTTTGTGGATTTCATACAAAGCTCAGTACAAAAAATTGTTAGTTACTTAAACTTAATGCAGCAGACTGCATCTTCTGTAGTGGTAGACCTCATGATGATGGTAGATTGCTTAGTAAAGTATCGCCCACTATTTAATAATTGTTATTATGAATTATTTTATAACCAAAGTCATTATTAAATATTACTCACTGCACAAAAAGAAAGAAAATTAGATATATTTTGAATGGAAATTTGTCAAGTTGAATTTCACACCTCCTCTAGCAGACAATGCTTGATCATTTTGCTTTCACCATCTCAAAACTATTGTTGCATAAGACAGACAAATGCCAAGGTTGAGCAGGGTGCCAGCTGTTGCATGTCCTGTTTTAATGGCCCTTCCTGAAACTCATTCTCAACCCATCAGAAATTCCTGGAATCTATTCTAGTTTTTCAAAACTTACCCTTAAATACAAGGTGTTCAATTTTTAGAAGCCCCTTTTATGTTTGGTCTTATATATTTGGAAACCTTTTATATTTGGTAGTTTATACTAAATGCATATATTGATGTGAGATGGGTAAAATAATGTAGAAGATGTTGGTACGACTGAGAGCTGTAGTGGAAAGAAATGACTGTTTATTGTCTGCACATTTGAGTATTGCCATTCTGTGTTGAGCATTGGCTTTTAAATAAGGTTAGAAATCATATATTATTGTTTGTTAAAATGTGGTTAACTGTTGAAGAATGTGTTTTCTAATGGAAACTTATTTAGAGATGAAATTCCATCTCGCATGAAAATAATGTGTGTATGACACACAATAATATGTGTCAGCAAAAGTTAAGAAGAAATTCTAAAAGAAAGTACCAGTGACAAGTTATTTAGATAAGAGTTTATAATAACTTTTTATTGGCGAGCAAACTTTTGTTTAGGATGATCTATTTTCTTATAGAGTATAGAAGTTTATCAGTTAATTTTTTTTTTAATCTTGGTTTGAAAAGATTTTAGATAAAATTCTTAATTTCAAATATTTTTATTTCAATATCCAAGTACTTAAATTTATTAATTAAATATTTCATAAAATGGATTAATTTTTATTTTGTTACCATTTCTCAAAAACTATAATTTAATACATTTTTGTTTCAGAGCCACATATCCTATTGTTTAAGAGGCCACTTAATTATTCGTCCAAAATTGCATTAAATTAAAATGTTTCCTGTTCGTTGAAGATTCGATATTTTATATATTTATGTAATGTGTATATTACTCTGTAGACTTAATATTTTTTTTTTCTTGTGTATGTTATTTGTAATTGTTAATAATCTCTACTTAATCTCCTAATTCACCCTTTCTATTGTATCGTATCGAAGGTAATTTTAGCGATAATTGTTTATTTTTTATGTTTATACTATTCTTTATTATTTCAGTAGGTTTAGTGAGGTTGTATGTAGTACCATCGGATTTGTTATAACTGTTAGTAATTATTTGTAATATTTATTTATGGTTAATTGAAAGTGGCTAGTGATTGTTTAATTGGCATAAATTAATTAATTATGTTTGTAATAAACATTTTTAACATCACTAAGTTAAATATGTGATTTTTTTCTTTTGATCTGTATAATAATTTAATTTAATAAAAATAGGATTAAAAGCAACAGTTTGCATTCAGATTTTATTGGCAGATGTATTCTAAATGTTGTTCTGATAGTTATTTACTTTTATACTATTGAAAATATTTTTGTTCTTAAATTTTTGGTAGAGATGTTTTTTCTGAGAGTATTACTCCACAACTAAGTGGTAAATTTTTTATTTAATAATGCAGCATTTTATAATTTGAGAACGGTTTCTTCTATAATTAATAAAAAAATTCGATTGTACAGTATTAAAATTTATTAATTTCTATTATGCGGAATAATCATTATTTTATTATGTAATGATAATAATATTAACAAGTTGTTTGTGGTAGAGAGAAGCATTTTTTTTTTTTTGTTTAAAAAGACTTTTATTAAAAAAAAAAATCCATTAGAACGAAATTTTAGAATTTTTTACAAAGTATAAGTTATTATTAAAAAGACTGATTATTTTAATAGTTTTTTACATGTTACTGCCATTATGTTCTGTGTACTTTCCGAATGTTATTGTGCACATTCTTTCCTGTTGGATTTGATTGTAAGAGTTCTGTTTTTATGAAGTGAGTTAGATTTATGTATGGTTATTAAGCATACATTTTGTTCTATAGATGTATATGTTACTAGCAAAACCAGTTCATAAAATCATGGTAGATTTCCTGGACAGTTTCCGTAATTGTTTTAAGAACAATTTGCAAAAGTAAGAAGTACATGTCCAGTTGTATAATTTTCCTTCACACAGTGTTAGGAGTGTTGCATAATTCCCTGTATAATTGAAATTATTGGAATTAGGTGATGAATTTCTCCAAAATACAAATTTATATCATGTTATATACTACTGTAATTTTTTGAAATAAATTTTTCATTTGGGTTGCCAACAACCATCCTGATTGTAGTTGCTAATAGAATTTGTTTTTAATACTTAAAACCCCTCCCCTTACCTACTATTATGACCTAGTCTGTTCAAATGAAGCCCTTCATTTCATAGTTTTATTTCTTCAGACAATTGCAGAAAGATTTTCAATAATAATAATAAAAAATATAAAAAAAAAATAGTAAAATAATCTGATTATGGTTTACTCTATAAAAATACAATTTTGTACTGAATTATGGCCCTAAAACTGGGTTAAATTTTTACTTTTAACTCTACAAATCCACACAACATAAATTATTAGTAACTGTTTTTCAACCATTTTTGTATCAAATCAGATGAATTTTTCCTTTCCTGTATTACATTGGCTAAAATTTTAGAATACTCCTTTTAACAGGTGAAACCTTTGCATTCATCTAGTATTTAATGTTATCTGAATCATCTTCTAAGCAAATTACTGTTTCTGACACAAATCACAAATATTGAAATAGTTGCCTGATGATTGCATTTGGAAGTTAATTAATTCCAATAAAATTTGCTTTTATTTGCTGTACCCCAGACCCTTATAATAATCCTTATTTTCTTTGGTAACATCAATTTAAGATACTTACCCATATTTTTTTTTTTTTCTAAGTGGTTCTCTTTTAAAATTTTAATCACCTTTCTTGGATATTTTGAAATGACTGGTCTTGTTTTTTCTATTATATGCTGACAAAGGTGTATTAATTATGTTATAATTTAATTCGACAAAAGTTAAAAATTACATAAAAATACTGCATATCCATTAATGCAATACAAAAACAAGGTGACATGGTAAATCTTACAATGAACGTTATCTGTGACCCTTTTGTAAATGCATACAATACTTGATTTTTTGAATTTAATAACAAATTTTGATTCCTCTTATTATATTTTTGCAAGCAGTTTAAGCAATCTATATTTTTTTTTTACAAATGCTGATGAGCCTAATCATCTTAAGTCTTGATTCAGTTTAGTCTCATATTATTATTCATTAATACCCATTTGTTAGAAAAAAATGTGTGAGGTTATTCAGTTAACATACTGTCTACATATTATTTAAATTTAAAAAAAATTATTTTGTGAATAGATGCTTTTGATTAATGAATAATGTTTGTTTCCTCTCCCTTTTTTCAATGAAATAAAAAATTATGTTTAAGTAAATACAAACATAATAAATTATATTATGTTATCCATCATTATATAATGAAAATTGATCTTTTACAGTTAAAGATTATTTCCTGGTTTGTTCACAAATGATGTAGCAGAAGTCACATTTTGAATGTACAGCAACATGCAATACTCCTCACATGGTTTGAAATTAATATAAAAGAAAATTTGAAATAGATTTTCTTGTATCTATGCTGATAGCATTTAGGTGATAGACAAATTATCAGGGTGAATAGACCTTGCGGATTAATTATTTACTATTTATGATGTATAGAACTGTTTGTTCATTTAATAGATTACAAATTTTTTTCTGACTTAATTTTCTTATAGGTTTATATATTTGTAGTTCTTTTGAATTTTGGTGTAATTTCTTTTAATTTTTTTATTTTATTGCGCACATTTTAAAAGAATCAGTTTTGTTATGTTGTCCTGAAGGACAATACAGGATTAAAAAAAAGATACGTCAAATGACTTTAACTAAAGATCATTTAACTTTCTTCCTTTTTTTTTCTCTTAATTTTGATGACAAAAATATTTCATAAATTCTTAGTGTATAAAAATTAATGTACAATTTTACAAGTAGATCATGGTAGGAAGGCTTTACTTTCTTGGTAACATTAAGTTGTTTATTGTATATTACAGATTCAGTTTTATTTTTTAATAGTGACTGTTACTTCTTACACTTGCAGCTGTAGTATTTATCATAAAAGAAAAAGTTTGCCTTTTGAGAGTATCTTATAAATCAATTAATGAGGAAGAAAATGAGGTATACTGTAAAAACATTTGTGCTATTCTCTTTTATTCTTATGAATTGCAATTTATCCAAAAGAAAAATAAATATAACTAACTATCCATAAAAGTTAATAATCTTTTTCCTGTTTTGATAATAACACATAGTATTTTTTATGAAGTAAAACATTAGAGTTTAAGAACAGTTTTAGTTTTTGAACTTTTAAAAGGACTGAAAATCAAATTTGTTGTTGTTGCCTTGTTTATAAAACTTGCTATTTCAATTTTTTTGGGAAGAAAGAAAGATTTCTGTCATTTTTGGAAGAAAGATATTCCCTCACCGAGAGAATGTGTTTTAAAAGCCTTAAAATGTTTGAATAGTTACATAAATTCAATTAACAGGTTGGAAAAAGAGTTTTGCAGAAAGTAAAGATTTCTATAAAAATTGGTAGTCCTCTACTAGAAAATAGTAAAGTTGCTTTATAGTTCTACAGAGCAAAATACAAACACAGATACAATGTTTACTATATTTCAATTTTGACGTAAGGGACTGTATTGTTTACTAAAAGATGGCTGAAATTTTAAGGCAAATTCCTTTCTTTTTTTTTGTTTTATGGTTAATTGAATGTATGAAAAATTGTATGTATTGTAATAGTATTGATAAAGTGTGAGGTTTAATAAAAATAAAATTTCCTATTGTCACTGACCCATAACAATTAAAAAAACCTACCACATTGAATATGATTAATATATTAAATAATCTTAAACTTAATTTTTTACAGTCTTAAAAAATAACTGGAGTTAAAAATTGTACTAGCATTAAAAAAATTAATTCAGTTGAATTAATTTTAAAATATATATTTTCAGTAATTTTCATTTATTAATTAAGAACTATTTGAAATATTTGATCAGTTATATCAAATACTTGTACAGTATTTGATACTTGCTGAAATATTTGTTCAGTTACTTGACATACAATGAATAATCCAATTAAATTTTATTAATAGTTGTATTTGCCGCATTTCCATTCTGTGAACAAATAGTCTATTGAAAATTATTGTAAGTAATTAATTAATTCAGAAGTTTCTCAAGTAGTAAACATTAATGCTGTTTATTATTTTTTGCATTATAATGTTCCAAATTAAAATTTTAATTAGCTGTTTATTGATGGTTCTGTTGGGAAGTATAATTAATGGTTTTTTAACTTAATGTATACTTTCTATCTAAATAATTTATTTAAAAAAAATATTAGTTATTCATTATTTAAGCTACTTTCAGTATAAAAAATATTCTGATAATACTTTAACTATGGTATTTATAATTCTATCAGGTAGCAATAATGATAAATGTATGATCAAATCACAGTGTGAATATCTGAGTATGTTTATATATTTTGTATAATTTGTATTATAAAATTAAGTTTAAGTATAAGTTTTGTTTATTATAATTTTTTTTAATTTTGATTACTTTTAAGTCTTCACATCGTTCTCTTTATGTATTGTAATATTCTTATAGTTTCAAATAATAAAAAAAACAAGCACGTATACAAATTTTTGTTGTTTAAATTTCTAAAAACACTTCCATAATTCTCATAGATTGACGTAAATTTTAAATATTCTAGCAAATTGCATCCTACCAGCATTATGTATAAAAATGAATTTTTAACTTCCATCATGTTTAGTACTTTCACAGGATCAATAATATCTGAGCCGGTAACCCAGAATAGTTGTTTCTTGATTATTAATTCACCGCAGAAGCTTGCAAAGCTTGTATATAGGAAATTAAAATGGAAATTTTATATAATATGAAAAATGGCATATCTGACTGGAATTTTAACCCAGGACCATCGGGTCAAAGGCCAAGATGCTACCACTCTGCCACGTAGATTAGTTTTGTGTGGAATTTAAATTAAATATACAAAGGTATGTTTACAATCTCACTCACTGATATAAAATGAGAACTATTCTGCTGCTATTACTACAATATGTGACTGATAATGAAACTATTATTTTTGGTACTATAATTTGAATAAATATTTTTCATACAAGTTAAATAATAGATTGAATGTATACATTAAAATGACTTTATAAAAAAAATAATAAATACTTTATATTTATTCAAGTATTTGTAGGCGTTATTGTGAAAAGAAATTTGAATAAAGTTGCTTCAGTAAAGCAAATCTGAAGGTGTTAGACATTGACCTGTACGTAATAGTGATCAGTAGCAATACATTGATCTATATACTACCTTGGTTCTCTGTGACAGCATGTCAGTTCTCATGAGTGGTAGCATGTCACTTTCATCCAGACATTATTGGTTCAAATTCCGGTCAGGCATTGGATTTTTCATATTCGATAAATTTTCATTCTCATAAAGGCAAAATGACCAAATCCCATGTAATCTCATAAGTTTGTGTAATTTGGACAAATATTCTCAAAACACATCTCTTCACCATTCAGCCAACCAGCATACCATCAGACTATTAATTGTTTATAATTATTTTACCATTATACTATAACATTTTTAAAAATAATTAACAAAAATTTACTTAAATGTATTGAAATATAAAATAAATTTATGAATATATTTTTACTTCAACAGTATACAAGGGTGGTGATCTTATCCTTTCAAAGAAAACATGATTTTTTAGAAAACCCTATTTTTCATCTTTGTTACCTTCCAATTCAATAAATTTAGACAAACTTATTTAGTAGTCTATTATGCGATTTGTCCAATTCTGCATAATAAGGTTTCTGCATTTTTAACCTCATTATTTCAAGTAAATCTTATCCAGCAAATCACTTTTTCATGTCCGAGAAGAGAAAGTAATTGCTGGGTATCAAATAATGTGAAATCATTTTGTGGTATATTACGGAATTCTGCAGCAGAAAACAAAGACGTGTGTGTGGGCTCATTATTGTGGTGAAAGAGCACTTTCTTTTAGGCCAGATGTGGACATTTGATTTGATAAGCACCCAATTGGTAAAGTATGAAATGAAATTCTCTCTGCTAATGGTCCTGCTTATTTCCAGATAGTCTATGAGCATGACACCAAGTGAATTCCAAAAAAAAAAACTAGACAACATTTCTTGCAGATAGAACATTTTCGTTTTCTTTGAAGCACTCTCACAGCTCCCACCCACTCTTTGGTCTCTGGTGTGTAATAGTGAATTCATGTTTCATTTCCTGTTGTAAAACATTGAAGAAATTCAGTTTTCAATCATTTATTAACAAAATACAGCACCAGAGTGGAAAGCTTTTTCATATCCAAACCATTATGGAAGATGTGGTGGATATGGTTTATTGGAATGTACTATTTCGGTAAGATTGCTTTCTTTTGGTCAGAAATCCACTATGTTTTAAATGAGACAATTTCATCAGTCAGTGGTATTTAGCATTAATCACCTTGAATGTTGACATGGTCACGTTTAAATTCGGTAGCCTACTTTTTTAGTCAAAAAAAATTTTTTTTTTTTTTTTGTTTAACCTCTGGAACCATCGTTAGGTTATATTTTCAGAGGATGAGATGAACAAATTGTAGTGCGAGTGAAAAATGCCATGTCTGACTGGGATTTGAACCCGGGATCTCCGGACTGTCAAAAAAAAGAAAGAGGAAGGATCCTTTTAAGTGAAATTTGTCTTTTCATATATATCTGTCAGGGTTAAATATTTTAAATCCAAGTAGTTTATAACAACTTGAAACTTAATTTTATCTCTTTTTTTTGTTTCTTTTCTTTTTTTAGAAAATGTCAAAAACTTTTTAGTTTTACTTCATTGCCACAATTAACTGCACATGCTTCTGAAATGTTTTAGTGCTCCATCTAAAGGATCATATTTAACAACTGTCATACTAGCACTATTTCATTAACAGGCCAAGAACTTTTTGAAATAATAGACTAATAATTTTTAATGAACATAACAGAAATTTGGTAAAAAATTATAATAATTTGCAATCAGAAAAATAGGGATTTTATGGTTAAAAAGTTTAACTTTCTCTAATTATGGTATTTTAAGATGAAAAATGCTTTCATGCTATTTTGCATTAGGAAAGAATTTTTTATTAGTCCTACATTGTTCATAGAGAATTTATCAAAAAAGTCTGTATCCCAGCCAATTACTGAGAGTCTTGAAACCTAAGGTTTGTTTTTTTACAACTTGTTATTGAAAAACAGACCCAGTGTTAGCTGCTAAGCTTGCTATCATTATTAATATTTATTATGCATTTGTATTTTCTCATCCTAAAGTGTAATAACATCTCTTGGGACTTGTTCAGTAAATTAAAATGAGTTTTCAAAATGGACTGTTTGATACCCATGGAATTGTGTAAACAGATATTTAGAAAATTAAAAACATTTAATTTATTTGTGGGTATATTTATGAATTTGCTATCTGATAGAAGTAATAATAGCCATTTATCTTAAAAAAAAAAATAAAATAAAAAATACCATATCCATCATACCAAACAAGAGAACTGATTGTATAATTTATATTACACTTTGGCTTACAAGAACGGGCTTTATTATACTTAACTTCATAAATGACCTAAGGATTGAAAAAATGTTGTTTATAACTAAGATTTTCTTTTACAGAACAATATTATTCTATTGAATTTTTAAATAGTAATAATTAAAAAATGCAAAATTTTATTCATATACATAAATATGTACAAATTTGCTCAAATAAATTTTAACATTTAATGAATTGTAATTTTTTTTTTTTTAAAGATAATTTATTTTTTATATTAGTCCCTTAAAATTGTTTAATGCTTTTTTATATTTTAGATCATTAATATGGGCTTTAATCACATAATTTATTTTTATAACTAATTATACATTTTTTCATGCTTCAGTTAAGGGTTACCATGGTTTCTCCTTAATCCATCCAGGCAGATGCTGGGCCAGTTTTTTATTAATATTAAAATTTATTAAATTTTATGAGAGTACTTTTCCAAACACAGTCTGAGAAGTTGTTTGAGATAATTTAAGGGTAAATGAAAAATGAAAACTAATTATTTATTAAAAGCTTAGAAGTGTTTGGTAAAAGAAAAATGTATCAACTTACATAATCATTTATTACTTCCATTTGTATTATTTGTTTTTTCCATTTTTGTTAATTTCATTTTGAGTTAATTTTTGATGTAGACATTTATCTAATTGGAGTTGGTGTAATAAATTAATAACAATTTACTAATTAATAATAAAATATAACCGTTAAAGTAATACAAGTAAATTGTAAAAAGAATCTTAATAATTAATTTTCTGTTTTAAGCTACTATAGTCTAACTGCCCAGTAGCTGCTGCTGAAAAGACAATTTTTTTTGTAGGTTTTTTTTTGTTGATTTGTTTGAATAATGCCCAACTTAACTGGAATTTGAACTTAAGAAATACTAGGTGAAAGCTAGAGGTGCCATGGAGATCAGCAATAAAAATAAAATAAAGAAAATTTGGTTATTACTGAATTATTTAATTATAAAATGTCAACTTAAAGAGTTTTATGCTTCTCCTCAAGACAGATAATTAAAAGAATGTATTTTTGTCAAAAAGAATATTGGTGATGACCCATGTCTTACTTTATTATGTAGGTTTGTTCTAACTTATTTGAATAATCAACACTATTTCTGCAGGTTTCCTATTGTTCACTTTCACCACACAGATAACCTGTCGATGAATTTAAACTGAGGACATTTTTACATTTGAAAAACAAATTATGAAACATTTCACAACCTGCATGACTGAAAACTGACATGGAAAAAGTGATGTTAGAGCAACTGATAGCGTCAAAAAAGTTAGACACATTCCTTACTAAGTTGTTAGTGGGATAGACATGACTTGAATCAAATGACTCCTTATAACATTAGTCTCAGTGTAATTACTTATTGATCAACAGAATATCATTAATTATCTGTAGAAATGTAAATAAGAGTGAAACAGCAGTCCCTAATACATCATATAATATTCTAAGAATGTCCCAATATAATACTGTGTGGTCCTTGTACAACTTAGTTGGTATTAAGCCCCATTTACATCTGATGTTAGATTTGACTGAGGATAGCTATCAGCTCTTTTTAATATTATAAATTTCTCTAGAGACTTACCTAGGTAAGTCTTGATTCAAATGCATAAAAGATTTCTTTTTTCAAAAAGATACAACATTTGGTGGGCTAGCTCTACACCTTTTTTTTTCTTTTTTTATAAAATGATTAATTCTTTGATCACTAGAAATCAGCTTGCTTTCTAAATACTTACAGATGCAATAATAAAATAAAGAATGAATGTAAAGATTACAGCATTACCCCAAAGTTAAATTCTAATTTTTTTTTTAAATTTGTAAAGAAAGAACTAGAATCCAAGATTTGGCTTAAGGTTTCTAACAAATTATATACATAATTTAAATACATATTAAATTAATTTTAAGATTATATAAATACCAAAAATGCTTTTGTTGAACATTTTAGCATTTTATATATTGTTGTGTTAATACAGATGAATTCTAAAATCAAACACTTTGTAAAGTACCAGGTGAAAAACCTCAAACTAAACTGCTACAAAACTAAATATGGTTATGGTGTTACATTTTACTGAACCATTAATTAAATTTTGTATTTACATTAGCAAAAGTATACATATCTTTACCAAAGATGTTTGAAGTGAGCACCCTGCACAGTAATGCTGTTGATTTTTTGTTGAATCTTCGCCTTCAATTCACTGAAAGTGTGGAGATTTGATTCGGTAAACTTTATTTTTCAAGTAGTCCCAACATTAAAAAATTGCTGTTAGACAAATCTAGGAAACCTACAGGCCACTGTCCTCTGCTGAGTTTGTTTTGTAAAAGCTGCATGATGACATGCTAGTGAATTGTTTGATGTGCTGCTTATTGGTTTGTCCTGCTGTAAGAAGCAGTACTCTTTTTCACAATCTGTTAATTGAGCATAGAATGTTTTGAAAATTATGTAGTGCTCTTCTGTATTAAAAATCTGGTCAAAAAATATTGTCCTGTTACACAATTTCCAGAAATAGTATCTTTTTTTAAATTGTGAAGCAACACTTAATCTGGTGAGAAGGATTTTCAAAATCCAATTCCTGGTGTTGTGTTTATTAAGATCCTCAAATAAATGAAACAGTAAATTATATTATATATAATAACAGCATTAATTTCTCCAATATTTTGAGAAGCCAGTTGCAATAATTAAGATGTTATTAATTAATGTTAATTAAGATGTTGCAATAATTATCTAGACATATTTTCAAACTGACAAAAGTTCTCTTTGAGTATCGGCCAGTCTTTTTTAATGTTATAGAAGGTTGTCTATTTCATTTTGTATTTGAAACTGACCTGATTGTATGTTGTTTTTATTAACTGAATCCTGTATCCACCTCTTTACTGATATTCAGAAATTTTTCCATAAATATTCAACATATTTTTTTAAAGGCTCCAGGATTTCCCACATAAGTTTTCACTGCAGTAGTCCTTTCTTTGATGAAGTGTTTTAGAAAAAAAACACGAGTACAAAGAACAAAACTATTCTGCACTGAAGCATGAACCATTTTACAAATGACAGTAGATGAAAGCAACATACAAATACTCGTACAATTATGGTGCTAATAGTAATAGCAGAATTAAAGGTGACCCCAAACTATTGCATTTCAAGCCAGCTTGGTTTGGTTTTAAGTTGCTTATTTGGTTATTTGGTTTGGTATATAAGTTTTCTTATTTCTCAAGATCCAGTTAAATCTTTTTTGATACAGTTTAAAAAAAATATATCCTGAATTGTGTATTTTATAAAATTGCAGGTTCTCATCTATGTTTAATTTTAAATTTTATCATACAAATTATTTTAAATTGATTCTGAAGATATACAAAGCAGAAAATTTTAATTCTATTTATCTTTCACAAAATAAATTTTTAAACAAATGTTATCAGAAGTATTGGAAAATAGTGATAAATTTCAGTGTTGTACCTCAAATGAAGCAAGATATATGCTGGTTTTGAATAATTGGTTATATTTTTCCAATTATAAGAGAGAAAACGTTTTTTTTTTTTTTGTTGTATATTTCTACCATAGGGAAACATCTTGTCAGGTTTCAAGTTTCTAGACCTGGCACGCCTTTTTAATTTACTCTAGGGATAATCAAAACCATTTTTGTGAATATCCTAAAGAACTGTATTAGTAATAACATGCCAAATTTAAGATTTCTATTACTTTGGAAACTACTGAGGAAATGAGAAAATCAGAGAGATCTTTTCCATTATGATCAAACCAGTCACATCAATTTCTTAAAAGATTTTAGTTTAGTGAAGGAACCAGTTCTGCCAAGGAACACCATTCTTGAGATACTGTGTAAATTACTTGACTACTTTTCTGCTTTTCTTTATAATTACTTGTTTCTTATATTTACAATGTAGGCAAATAAATATGATGAAACAAATTTGAAACTGGCACATTAGTGTTTAGTATTGCAATTTTCAGTCAGAAAACTGATGAACATGATAAATATCCTGGAAAGCCGAAACATACCATTATCATCAACACTTCTGATTTCTGGTACAACCATTACTAAATCATGTTTACAAAAGAAACCATTACATCCAAAATGGAACATCTAAAGAAACGTAATTTATGAGCCATCAAATAGTCCTGCAGAAAACCTTAGTTTTAAACTCTTTATAAACTCATAGAAAGAAGAAACAATGAACATTCTGAAGTCTGTTCTAAATTTATTGTACTTTATTTTTACTATATTAAGTACATGAATATTAAATAGGTTTGCCACTTCTGATTATATCTTATTACTTTTAAATCATTACATGAACAAAAAAAAGTGTGAGTATCAGTATGTGATTCAACTAAAATAATTTTTAAATGTGAATTAAAAAAATATATGTTGGTAGATGCGTTTTTTTTTTTTTTTTTTTTTAGTGAAAAATTAGTTATAAAAATTATTTTTATTTTTAATAAAATCAGTAGTGTGTTCTACTACTTTTTGCAATACAACCTTTTAGAAATTCAGTACATTCAGTAAAAAATAGAATAGGGTTAACATTTAAATATCAGTTGGTGATTTCTTACAGATATCTTCAATTATATATACAATAAAAATTATTTAACATAGTTAATACAAAATTTTTTTTTAACTGTGACCATATTGAGCTGCTTTGCTTGTATCTATATAAACCTCATTTTGTAATCGAGGTGGTAATTCTCTGTATATAGCTTCTGGCACATGATCTGTAAAAAAGAAGAAAATAAACAATAATATTAACTCTGATAATAGAATAGAACATTTTTTTTTAATATCCAAATTATTTAAAAAAAAAAAAGTAAAAAGAAATCATCTGTTGAAAGCTAAAATATATTATTTTATTATATTTATTGAAAAAATAACTAATCAATATTAGAATGATTAAAAAATAAATTAAAGAAATTGTGATTTCTGATGGGATATTCTCTCCCTCAGAAATGTTTTCAAGAAGTTTCACAAATTATAAATGAATTTTTTTTTTGTTAAATTAAAATGCACAATTATTTAAGCAGTAACCCATTATAATTAGGATGTAAATAAAGAGTTTATCATTTTATGAAAATTGGAAGTTTTTGCCAATTATAAAATCTGTACTGAGACGACTGTTGTAGACCACCATTCTGTAATAGAATAACACTGTTGTTACAGCATGTAGTTGGGATAAAAAATTGCTATATTTGAATGAGAATAGTAAAAAAAAAGGCTGTCATATTAACTTATCAGAAAAATATTTTTAAAAAATAACAGATAAAACTCATAATATTTAAACTTTTTATATGATCTGTTAATGAAATTCTGTTACCCAGTAATTAAAATTATTAAGTATAATTTGCCAGCCGTATATTCTTCAAGTTTTTTTTTAACAAATTGTATCTCTCAACAGCAGGGACAAATGTCCAGTACTGTGATACATAAGGGGTAATACACCCCTGACAGACTTGTGTTCTATTACCAGTGACAGTGTGTGCATCATTCACAGCAGACAAGCAAAGAGTGGATCATAAGTGATTATTCCATTTTGCAATTAACTTGCTTAGGATTCAGTTCTGCGATTACCCCAATGGTGAGTCTTATTCCTTAAGACTTTTTGGGGGTTGGCGTCTCCACAAGCCTAATCTCTGTAGCTTGCCTTCCCACTACACAAAGGTTCATAACATTATACACATACACTACATCAGTAACAACATATATCCTTACACAACACCCTACAGTGCTTCTTATTACATTTACACTTGGTGTTGCAACACCTTACGAAGTGCAACTGTAATCCAAGGTGGAAACTATTGTATCAATGGGTGGATAGCTGTATATTGTGAGTCTTGAATGATGTCATCTGGGCAAACCCAGTTGTATTTAGCTCTAACTAATCTACGCTTCTAAGCTTTAATCTGCAATGCAATCTAGCTAATCTGCAACGGACTGGCCACTGGAGGCATCCCGAGACGTTACAATCCCCGCTTCTGAAGGTCCTTTTGTTAACTGCAGGCAGAAATTCTGGAAAATATGGTTGTCTGCTGACCTTAGTGTGCTGTGCGTAAGAGTTAGATCTGCTAGAAAACAGTACTAGTGTTGCGATAGTATCGATGATGTGCACGATGCTGATACCCATCTCCAAATATACTGGCACGTAAGTGGAAAATAGGTTCATGCCATCATGGAAGTCAAGCTCAAATGCTGCTAGGATTCCATGCATGGATTGTGGGGAAACCCCTAGTAGCTCGCAAAATCATGTTACTTGCCAAAGCTGTTGCACGTCCTATCCAGTGTACGGGTTTGGTGGTTGAACCATACTTTAACATCTGTGGCAACTTACCAGGCGTTCCTTGTTACTCTGGAGGGTGAAGCAGTAGTCGGCGTTCAGGCGGGGGTAATACCCTTCCCTGGCGTGCAGGCTGTGGATCCCGTAGACATATTGATCGGGTGGGTTCTCATCTTGACCCAAAAACTTTTCACCATCTACTGTGTATCATAAGAGAGCCACTTAGTACACTGTTCTCAGAGAGCCTTAGCTGGGGTTGCTTTCCAACTTGTTAGAAGGTGGCTTTGGTGAGAGTGCTCTTAAAACCTGGAAAGAATCCTAATGAGGTTGGCAGTTATTAACCCATCAGCCGGTTCTTGTAAAGTTACTTGAAAGGCTGGTTTTGGTTTTTGGAACAGCACCGGCAAAACATCGATGTGAACGGTTTTCTAAATCGAGGTCAATATACGAGTAGCTTCATGGAAGGGGTTGACACTGTGAATTGCATCTTAAATGTCTGCCTAGGTGGAAATCACTGACAGTAAATATATTCTGGAAATTTTTATTGATATAGAGGCAGCATTTCCTTCCTTCTGATGGAGTTCTGTCCTCTATGAGTTAAAACGCCGTAATGTTCCCTCACAGCCCAGGCTTTTGCCAATGACTGCCTCCTATTAGTTAGTTAGTGGTAATTTACAACTTCAGCTAAAAGAGAGCAAGCAGCCTTATCAGTTGCAGAGGGCTAGATGGACAGTCAAAATTTAATGTGCCCAACACGAAGTATATGCTTCTGAAGGGCCCAGACAAATTACACTGGTCTACAAAAAAAATTTTTTTTTCTGTAACTTTAATTACTTATACTTATTCCTATGTAATTTTTATTTCTTAATCCAAAAATGACAATGAAAACCCCGTACCATGTCTAGTTTTGCGGCTGAAGGCGGAAAAAAAATGTACAAAAAAATGCGGCTGAAGGGGGAAAATGAAATGAAAACGAACGGTGTGCATTTATTAATTAATATATATAATTATACTAATTCATTACTTAATTACATTTACTACATACATTAAATAATTATTACACACATATACAAGTT
>JAAAKQ030404331.1:0-11240 GCA_010016005.3 Zanna intricata
TAATAATTAACAGTTTAATTTTTAATTTATTAATTAACAGTTTTAAGTTATTTCTTAAAAATAAATTGAATACAGACATCATCCACAATATTAAATAAAGAAATTTGTTTTCAAGTGGTGAAGTGGTGAATTAACTACTAACTTTTCTTGACCTGCTAAAATGTAAAAATCTAATTTCATTACTACAGATTTCAGAACACTGAAATTAGTTCAATCCTAGATGTAAATATTTGTAAATATACTTGGTTTTTCATCAAGATTACTACAAAATTAATGTATCATCTGTCGATTAAGTTAAATACGAGGAATTAAAAATTATAACATTTCCTTAATAAGGACAGTTTTAAACTCGTGATATTCAAAAATAAAAATAAATATCAATGACGTATTAACAAAAAATTAAAGCTAAAAAATTTTAATGTTTTATTTAGTAATTTAACTGTTCTGTTAAAAAATAAATAAAAGGAAAAAGTAAATAATAAAGGGGGAATAAACGAAATGAATTAAGTTAAATGGTTTTATTTATTTGAATTAAGCAACATAGAACAAATAAAATTAAAGAGGATCTTTGAAAAAAAAAAACCGAAAAATCCGTGGGAAAATGGAATCAATTAGCCTATAGGGGATTAATGGAATGGTAGAGGGATACCCTGTAGGTGGATCAGTGTTTTAATTGGCGAAGAGTACAGTAGTGGTAAAGAAAGAGGGAACTTGGAATGGGTAAAGGGGGAATTGTAGATAAGGTAGGGAAAGGGGGTTGTTAAAGGAGTGAGATAGAGGGATTGTTAAGCCTATATATGCCCACAGCACTGTACTCTCTATTCTTTCTCTCTCACTCTCTCTCTCTCTCTCTCTATATATATATATATATATATTAAATACACACACAAGCTGACCACCTGTTGAAGGCTATTTTTACCGCTTCGTCGCACTCTTTTCGCTTTTATCCGTCAGTCAGAAAGGTTGTTCATTTACTACCTAATTTAGGATAATTTTATTTCACCCACTACTACAGGGGTTTATTCCATTAAACCAAAATCCTCAGGATCATTATAAAAAACGATTTTGTTTTTTAATTCTAAATTATTAACTCTTCGTGAGTATATTCTTCTTATAAATATCATACACTCACAAGCAGGTAACGTAAAGGCACAAATATATTCGAATTTTTTATTGTATAAGGGTGTTAGAATTTTTAACTGGTTGCGTACTTGGATATTTAAATCCAAAAGTTTTTTGTTCAAATATGGGTCAGATTATAATTTGATTTTTCTTTTGTAAAACTAATAAATAATTTTTCAGCAAACAAAATTTTATGGATACTAACAGATATCGATAGAAGTAAATAAAAGGAATTGAGGGAACTGCCACTATCCTCATTATTCCTCCGTTAATCGTTTGATTCAAAATAATTTACTACTATCTACTATCTACTAACTACTATCTCACCACTATATTTTAGAAATTTTGCTTTAATGAAAATATTTTAACTTTTTTTTCTTGAAAAACAAGATTACCCTCAGGAATCGCTTACAAAAATTTCACTTAGTATCGAAATTTAGACGGTTAAATATTTCGATTTTTTAAAAAAAAATTATCATAAATCTATTAATTAAATAAATCAGAGAAAAAAGTGTTAATTAACAAGCAGTAATTACAATAGGCTACAAAGTAGTAAAACCTTGTTGACAAGATAGCTGGAAAATATATCTAAATAACATTAATTTAACGTACATCTCAAAGCTAAAGAAACTGGTCTGCATTCTCGGAGAAGTTAATCATAATACTACACCTATAGAATGAAGGTGCATTCATAAATTAATCTTTAAAGACGATAAGTTCAATTCAGGTACGTTGAGAATACGGAAAGACTGAAATCAGAATAAAGAAGCAATTGGCATATTATGTATATATATATATATATATATATATATATATATAGAAGACCAGAGAGAAATCGGTTGTTGCTTAATATTATCTGAAAAATTGTCATAAAGTTGGCTTATTAGATATAATTATTTTTATAATATCTGTAAAAAGCAGGAAGGAAATAGCTAAAAAAATTGCTTTAAGAATAGAGAAGCATAAACTTCACTGTTTAACTAATATCTAATAGATGTTTTTACCCGACTTCAAAAAAGGAAGTTACATGTTTTGTTTGTTGCGCTTAACAGTTTTTCTATTAACACCATTGAAACAAATCTTGTTGCAATTGACGCAGCTGCTATCCCAGTAGTAATATGATGTTGAACAAATTTTTTAGACACAAAAATCGGTGTGAAAATTAACAAAACATTTTTTTCGCCGTCTGGCGGTAGGTGGGAATCCTAATATCTTGTATGTATGCGTAACGATAGATGATGTTAAATGGTTTTCTGTAGTTTAGGTAATGAGAAATTCTGCATAAAATATGTTGCAAAATTAATAAAAATCATAAAAAATTGATATATCTGGTCTTTTACTTTTCAAATTTCAATTGGCCAGTTGTAACTTCGCCAAAACGAAAGTTGTTAAATAAATCAATGAACTTCACATCATTTTCTTTGGTTCATGTTTATTGTTAGCTCACAAAATAAAACTGATGTCACAAATTTATCACTGCCTCACACCAAGGAGGTTGAACAAAACACCAATGGACTTTGACTGAAGGCAGCTGCATTATATCACCAAAAAGGAGCACATTAATTCAGCCGAATAACTTATCGTTATTAATTAGACACATAAAATTATGAAATAATTATTTTAACAAAATTATGGAACTGACATCTAAAGACACTAAAAGAAATAATTTCGTCCAAACAATTAATTCCTTAGACATTTTTTTGAATCGGCGCTAAAATACATGATGATATTTACGTGGTACTTAAATAGACCCATTCTATAGCTATAGGTATAAATCGTATAAATCCTATATATAGGTATAAAAAAAGATAGAGTATATTATAAAAATACTTAATAATCGCAAACGGAAAGCGATTTATTTATTTATATAATGTGAAAGAACATAAATATGAATTCCATTGGTGTAATATTTAAAAAATATTTTTTTGTTTTTTAACCTCCGGAACCACCTTTAAGGTATATCTTCAGAGAATGAGATGAATGAATAGTAGCGTGTGTAAAAAATGCCATGCCTGACCGCGATTCAATCCTGGGACCTCCGGATGAAAGGCCGGAGGCAGCTGATGTAATATTGGTTAGTGTTGGTTTTTATGAAGTATAAGTACATAATATTACAGAAAAAAATTTATTTCATATCTAAAAATTAACTTTGTAGAAGTAGGCGTCGATTCAAAAAAGTGAATAAGGAGTTAATTAAGTATTTGAAAGAAATTATTTTTTAGTGAATTTTGTCGTTGGTTTCAATTTTTTAAAATAATTACTTAATTTTAGTTAAAATAAAACTTTTTTTAATAATATAATATAATCAACCTGTAAAAGAGATTTGCATATCTTAAGTCGTGGTGGTCAATCAGAATTACAGATCAAAGTAGATTAGCTGTTTTTAAACTAAATTTACGATTTCTATTGAGATTGCTTAAAAGGTAATTTTTACTTGTATTTTTACGCATAAAAGACCTTCCTGATAACGGTGGTTTCATGGTATTTTATCAGTAATTTTATTTTTCAATTAATATTTACGATTATTTCTTACTTATTTATTTTATTTATTTCTCCACAGTATCTGCTGATGATGATTGTCAAACAATCAAAATGGCCATCAAGGTTTAGATTTTAACCTAAATTCTAAACCTTAAAGTGTATTATTTTTTAAAATAAATTGTAAACGGTTTTTGAGCATAATCTTTATAATCTATTTCAATAAACTTTACCATAAGTGTTTATTTTTACTAACAAAGTACTAAAGTAAATATTTCTTATATACTATATAAATGACGTTGTCATGATTCATGAAGTATGTAAAACAATAACACTAGATAATTAGACGTTAAAATTAATATGTAATTTACCATTAAAATCGAAGCCGGAGATCTAAACAATTACAACAGTGGCTAAAATATGTGTTAAAATATATAAAATAATCTTGGTTTTCATTCACTACAAGTAATATAATATTCTCCAGCGTGTAGTTTAACACTCGTGTGGTGAAATAATTGTCAATTAAAAGAAATAAATAATTGTGTATCAAAATAAATTTTTAAGCTATAATACATTTTTTCTCTTATCTAGAAATTTTTTAAAAATCATTGTCTGATAAACAAAAACCCCAAGTTAATACTATAATTATGATTTGGAATATTTTTTTAATGCTAAAATATTTGTTTCAATAATTGTACCGACAAGTTTATGTAATGTCACATGCAATTAAAAAAAAAAAAAAACATAGTCTATGTAAAACAAATTTTAAGTGGACGTCAAAAAGAATATTTGGATATAATGTTGCCATTATATTAATAATATTTTATTTATTGTAATATTTTATTACTGTAATATTATTACAATGCCATTTATTTTATTACTGTAATATTATTACAGTATTAATAATATTATTTAGCAGTATATTACAAAATTATGGGAAGGAGGGCCAGCGGAGGCCCTTGTAGTATATGAGAGGATAAAACGTTATAAATAGAAAGGATTAATTGAAGAACAATTTCCATTTCTATAACCAAAATTATAAAGCAGTTGTTTTATGATGCAAAATAGAATTCATTATAGACGTGGTGAAGAAGATTGATTACTTAACAAATAACAAATAGTGTACAATTAAAGCTTTAAAAAAAGAAGTTTGAAATCTTGATGCAGAAATGATTACAACACATAAGTAATTCTATACTATTTTTTTCAATTAACCAACCATTGTTTTTAATGTAAACAAAAATAAGTAATTTGCTTAGCGATATCTTCTGTATACTTAGCAAGTTATGTGCTCACCAATAAACATAGGATTAAGAATAAGTAGAATTAATGAAAATGTTTTTGAGATTTCTCCGTTTAAAAGGAGATATATTTACAATCAACACTACGTTGATATGCTGGTAAAAGATGAATAGGAAAAGGGTTGTAAAGTGTTTACAATGATTTGTCTTGTTGTTTCAAGTAGAGGAGAAAGAGATTTATGAACGTCAATGTATACCTTACGCGCGTGTGTATGTGTGCGTGCTTGTGTGTGCGTTTGTGCTTCATGCATTGTAAAAGTGTCATTGTGGATAAGAAGGGAGTTTGATGGAGAAGCCATTGAAGACAAAGCATTGGCCTTCTATTTTGATTTCAGAAGCGTTCATTGTAGAAAACGCTCCCGTTTCAACAAAATATTCGCTTTTAATCCGGTAACTTTGTCTAACTAAATCTCTACCACAGCTTCATATAGGTTTCTCTTATTTAATACTTGGTAAAGAACAAAACAAAACGGGAGAGGTAAAATTGCTTAGGTCGCGTCGGCAAGAATTTCAAATAAGGAAGAGGGATATTTTTAGTTGCTGTATTTAATATAAGAGAATCACAATCCTTTACAACAGCTAGCCTATCCCCGTTGAAATATCGAATGACGTCGTATTTTATTCAATACTTCCCCTATTACCTTTAAATGAGGAAAATGAGGTGAGAAATTGGACCCCCTACTGGTCTTCAATTATTCCACCCACACTTGTCGTCACTTCTGCAGCTTCTAACAGCATTCTATACACTGATGAAATCCTTCACTTGTAAAAAAAAAATTCCTTTTGTCACGAACCCGTACTGAACGGCAATCCTTCAATAATGTTCTCTTTTACGTCATATATTGACCTCTTTTATCCTTAAACACCCTCTCACACTTAAGTTTTTAACCATCACGTCTCATTATCCAACCAGTGTCCCTTTTATTTCTCTTCCATCTAAAACCATCTCCCAAACCATTACTCTTTATAACATTTTCCTTCTCGAATTTCATCTGAATCATAAAAAAAATCTTTTAATGATTTACAGCACCCTTTAACTCTCAGGGCGACATCAATTTAAAATCATTAATAACATTAATTATAACAGTTACAAAATACAAATTGGCAACAATTAACAGAATATACTTTTTAAATAATTAATGGATTAAATAACCATGTTTTTATTTTTTAAATTTATGTTTATTGTTTTATGTAAGAGTAATGTAATAAATTGGACCCAAGAAATAGATCAGTTATATAATTTTTATTACTTTTAACTCCATAAAATAATTTTATTTAGATGATGAATAAAAGTACAAGGTAAAAAAATATAACCAATTTTTAATAATAAATTATCTATTTCTTTTATTATTATTTAAACTTGATATAAAATTAACTAATAAATAATCAAGAAACTATTTTTTTTACCATTGGCATTTTTTTTTCAAAAACTTCTATTAGAAATTCAACCTCGAAAAACTCTAAAAGAAAATATTTTTCGGCAATGACATTTCTATGAAATATCTTCCCTGACCTTTCCTGCAAAAATTAACCAATTTCTTTTAATTATTCAGCATTTTATAATTACATTTACAGTAAATACATTGTTTTTTTTTTTTAATTAAAATTAAATTATTACATTTCTAATGCGCTTCAATAAAAAACTTATGTAAGTAAAAATAATAATTGTATATATACATATATATATTTCGTAGTTCACATAAACATAGGTATGGAAACGCTTTGTTTGAGCTGGCTAGCAAAAGGCTTCGTCCGGATTTCAGCTCTTCTAATAAAAAAAAAAATCCTATTTCTGGGACAAAATTAAGGAGAGAAGTTGGTGTTTCCTTATGTAATTTGAGCTGGAAAATGGGATAAAACAGTTCCTAGAACTGTATCTCTAGTAGTTTTTAAGATATCCGACGTAAAACACAAAATTCAGTTTTGATAAACAAGTGTTTTTTTAAGTTTTAAGAACAATATCTTTGTTAAATGACTAATAAATGTGGCAGCAGGTTTAGTAAAAAAAATTTGGAGAATTTAATTCTGAGAAAATTAATGTAAATGCAGCCAATAAAAAGTAAATACAAACTTTTAAAAACGGTTCATTATTGACGAAAAACAGATGAAAAATAGAAAATCGTATTATACTTTCTATCACTTATAAACATTCTTTTTAAAAACTAAAACGCTTAAATAATTACTGAAGATAACTTTAAAAGAAATATAAAATTTATAAAACAATATTTTAGCTATGTATATTCAATAATTTACACATGTAAAACGAAATAATTACGTAAAAACTAAATGGAAATGTATGTTACTTATGAAATATTAAAAAAAATTTATTATATAGGTTGATAATACTAAAGGCTGGTTAACAATGAAAATTGTGCACTTCGTTAGAATCTGTAGTCATAAATTATCATACGGATAAAGGAAGTGTAGTGTTATATATGTATATATATATATATTATATATACATAATGTCATGTTATATGTGGCAGTGTTATGTATACGTTATCTGTATAATTTAGTTCTAGTGTATAATATTCTGTAATTTTGACTTTTTAAATTAAAAAATGTGATTTAGCGTTTATGTCAAACAGTAAATTTATTGGACTTTTAATAAATCTCTCTTTTCTTCAATTTTTATTTTTAAATAGAATTACTTTATACTATATTTTTAAATTTTTTATTACATTTTTTAGTAATTAATTATAAAGTTGATCTTAAAAATCATACATTTTAGATTTTATCTCTTAATTAGACGGTGCAGAAAAAATCTGGGTGAATTATTTATATTTTAATAGGATGCTTCAACATCCCACAAACCTTTAGGGATGGACAAGAAAATTCCGTCATGAACCCTTTTTTAATCATAAAAGACTATTTTTTTTTAACACTTTTGTAAGAAGAAAAATTATTACAGCTTACATCTTTACTGTTGAAAGCAAAATCATCGGTCAATAATCTATTACTCCAACTGTGAGTATAAATTTTCTGATTTTACATGGTTTTTTAAGAAGGCAATGGGGTTCCCGGCTAGAGCCTCACCATTATCGCCATATGCCATCTAGGCGGGGTTGTTTTTCGTGTTGCTTTGTAGGCAGACCGTCTTATTTCATAATTTTTTTTTTTTTGCTTAATCTTTCATTGATTAAATTTACTACATTTATTAATACTCTCATTCAAAAAGTTAAATTTACTACACTCAAAGAACAATTTAAGTTTCTGAATTTCCATTAAAAAAGTTTTTTACCAAATATTTCACGGTTAAAAATTTACAAATTGATTCTCCATTACTTAATACGAAAATAAAAAAAGATATATATATTTTAAAAACACAATCCAGTAGATTATTAAATATATTAGAATAAATTTAAACTCTGTTAGAAAGAAATATGAAAATGACACACGTTCGGATTCATTCCAGGAGATTTGGTCGGAGTTGAGTAGTATAAATTCTTTTATTTTACCTAAAAGGAAAAGATAAAATGATAAAGGGTGGGTATACAAATACATAGATAGGGTGAAAAGGAGACAATGTAAAGGAAGAGAACTAGAAATATGAGGTAACAGAATAAGATGGCCAAATATTTGTGGAAAGCGAGATGTTATAGGGAGCAATGGGGAACAGAGACGACCGAATTGTAAGCAGAAGCACAGAATGCCTGTGTAGCTTGAGGAGGGCAACAAACCACTAGAGAGAAAGAGAGAGAGTGAGAGTGATAAAGAGAGTTAGAGGAGTAGCGGCTGTAGAAGATGGGGGTTTTAGGGGTAAACAGGCGAGTATGGGATACAGGGAACAAGCAATTGTAATAGTAGTAATAGAACTGGTAGAGTTCTGTCGAAACCACACACACGCTATAGCTAGAGGCACCCCCCTTTTAACCAAATCCCCCCTCGTCTTCATCTTGTTCTACTTCTTCTTCTTCTTCCCTACTCTTCTAAGTTCCCCCCATTTTCTAACAGATCCTGTTAAATAACCCGGCCATGATTCGATATTATGACCCCGGCTGAATTCTCTGGGCTGCAAGATTTGATTTTGTCTTTAATTATTCCCCTAGTCATCGTCTTCAAGATGTGCCTTTCACTCTCAACAGTCGATCCCTAATTTGGATTCAATGCTTATCTTATTGGATCAGTTCATAATAATATTCAAACTGCATTTCAATTTATCTTACCCGCACACTCTATCTCCGCTTTATTCTCCTTTCCCTTCCTCACTTTATCATTTATCTTTAGCTTCTTGCATCAACGCCAAATTATTCTATCATACAATTAAACCGCACGCTTAAACAGCTGATATTTATTTACACTAAGTAACAGATCCGTGACTTATTTTAAAATGCTAATATCCATTCATTAAAACGTTATTACTTGCAAAACAATTATTGAAACATCTTTATCTTTAAAATATAAATACAGTTAAAATTTTTATTGCATTACTAAACATAATATATTAACTTTCCCGGCGAATATAGCTATATTGAGATGAAAGTATTGTGATCATATAAAAATGAGGTGTCGGGGACTTTGCAAATCTTTACGTTTTAGGGTATAACTAGGTCATTAAGACCAAAAAAAGAATAGATAATGTGCTAAGTAAGTATGTGTGTTGCACTGTTTTTGTCATTTTATCTCAGAATTGACCAAACCGATTTAGCTGAAATGATGTTAACTTTTTTCCAAGTTCATTAAGGGGGTGGAAGAATATCGCGAAAAAGCCGATTTCGATTTTGAAATATTAGAGAAAACTTTATTAAACCAAATTGGGTTACCAACAGTGCACAAATAAATAATCCATAAAAAAAAATTATCCCCAGCTCTTAAAATACAAAATTTTTTTGTTCTTTTACTCTACTTCCCTTTGGTTTAAATATTTATCAACACGTTTCTGCAAGTTTATACTATATATATATATATATGTAGAAGTATCAAGAAATGTCTACATTAAAAAAAAAAAGAAAAACGTTATAAATCTCGGGCCTAAAATGTAGAAAAGTTGTTTAAAAAAATTTCCTTTGTTATATTAATCTTTATTGAAGGGCATGTTAGATAAAAGATCATTTCTTAGATAAAAGACCATATATGGATTTCTAAAAAAAATCATATATGGATATTTTTAGAAAAATCTTTCTTAAAAAAGAAAGTACTTTCTCTTTTTTTTATCTAAATCTTTTAATTTTTATTATTAAAAAACGTTTAGCTGGAAAAGCCATGCAATACTTTGCCAGTTTTTTTTCATTAATATAGAATATATATAAATAAAGTAATTGAATTGTAGCGAATTCAATAGCTTCTATTGAATTTTTAAGTACTAAATACAAATAAAAATGAAGAACATTAAAGCAAAATATTTAAAACTAAAATAACAAAATACTTACTCAGACATTAAGAATAAAGTATATTAAATATTTTTATTTAAATTTGCGTACAATCACACAAAGTTTATTTTTATGATAAAGATTAGTAATACAGTATTATTCAGCTTTAAGCTGATATAATTACGGTTTCAGTGGACTTAACCCACAAATTACGCACAAAAATCCTGCAACCACCCACAAATCACTCTTATTTATTTTAATTTGACAGGTACTTCTTTTAGAAATTCTTAATAATATTAGAAGAGAATAGAAAGAAAAAAGTAACTGCTGAAATGTGTTCGTATATATATATAAATGAAGAGTAAAAGTAAAAAGTAAAAAAAAGTTGAAAGTTGAATGAATCAAAAATAATTTATTACATACATTCTTTTTTTTTAATATTTTTTCTTGGAAAAAAAGAAAAAAAATCACCCAATGAATATCTGGAGTGCTAAGTTAAGGTTTGAGGTAAAAACGTAAAAGGGAATTATATAACAGTAATAATAAAGTGCAGTAGTCGGGTTTAAAGAATGCAACACAGAGAAAATATGTAAGGGGGGAAATTACGAGTTGAAAATAAAATAAAAACTTGAAAGAAGAAATGGAAGAAAAGTTTTTTTTTAAAGTTCTTTACTCAGTTAAAAATTCCTTCATAATAACATAATTATGAAATTCCTTATAACGATAAACAAAAATAAAATAAAGTTCAACTTTAAAGTAACTGAAGTTAAAATATCTTTGAATAAAGTAACGAAGATATATATATATATATATATATATATTCACATGAGTGAACACTGAATAATCATATGAAATAAGAATAATAGAAAATTTTTAAAAATCCAGTGCTAAAAATTCCTTATGAATTTTTAAAAATTCAGTATTTTATCTTTATTACTACCTGATACTATTACTTTTTTGTAAGTTAGTAAAGTTACAAGTACCAGCACTAATTTTATTTTTTTAGTCGTATCAGGAATGATCTTCGTAC
>JAAAKQ030404442.1:8399-21746 GCA_010016005.3 Zanna intricata
GTGTGTGCATGGGTTGGTTGGTTGTGTGTGTGTAAGTATGAAAAAAATTCAATGTGACCAAGTAATTGCTCAGAATTGTCAAAACATGGTCATTACTACAAATTTAAATATAGTCCAGCTGTATCTGTTTTGTGTTGGACTTCTTCTCTTTATAATTGATAGTTTTTGCTTTAATGCCTCCAGAATATCATCAGAAATGATTACTTGTTATCCACCAGTTGAAAAAGGTGTGCTTAAATTTTTATTAAACAAGATGAAAAAAAAAAATCTCAAAAATAGCCATTCATTTTTTTCCTATTTCCCTAGATAATAACTGTTTAATTTAGAGAAAAGATTGAGAGAAAAAGGTTTTGTTATTAAATTTTACATGCAATATCATTGGTTGCAAATCTAAAAATACATTATATTATTGATACGAAAACAGCAATAACTGTCATAAAAATGAAAAAAAGAAAATATTTTTATATATTAAGATAGTTATACAATTAAAAAAAAAAAATTGTTAAATATAACAGTAAGAAATTAAACTGCAAAACAATCATCCTCAAAAAACAATAAAAAAACTTTTTTACCTAAAATCTAAAACTGCATAGCCATTCTGATTGTTATAATCACAGACACTGAGGTAAAAGTAAGAAAGCAGGTAAATAAATAAATAAAAAAACAATACGGTTAATTAACACATAATACAACTTATAAATTTCTAATAGTTGAGTATTTCTAAGGTGCGTTTAGAAAGAGTGGTAATATAATTATATGCAATTACAAACTCGCCTGACTGATGAAATTTATATTATACCTTATTTAGGAACCAAGTTATTAGTTACAATTGAAATTATCGGTCAAAAGTGCCTTTCATCAGAATTACATACCTCCCTCATAAGTTATGTTACACAATACACTCGCCAAAAATTTTGTAATACAGCATTGTACAAGTGCAATGTTACATTATTATCAAACTAAATAATTTATTTATACAATTATAGACAAAGGGCGTAACAATCAGCCAATATAATATTTAAGGTTAATTAGATAAGGTTAGCGAGCATTAGATTTTTTTACTTTTATCATATGAAGTTCAGTACACAGAATCATGTTACCTGACTTAACCTCAATTAAATTTGATTTAAACTAATTTACAACACAAATAATACATATTGTACATTTACCAAAACCCAGAACTTATGCTTTACTTAAGTTTTTTTTGGTTTTTTTTTTAAACCTCCAGGACCAACATTAGGAATTTCTTCACAGGATGGAGATGAATGATGGTAAAAAAAAAATCTATAAAATAGAAATAGGAACGAGTTAATTTAGCCTTTATTTACCATAAAATTAATATCCTAAAACTAATACTTTTTAACTATTGCAACAGTGTACCCCATTTGTACTACAAATGTCTTGTTTACTTATTTAAATATCTACTCTTCCAAGATTATAGTAGTTTTGACAAACCATCATAACCTGGACAAACCAGTTTAGTAAATAAATATTTTAAATTACAATTGTTAGAAAAGAATGGTTTTCAATTTAAATACTAATAAATATAATTTTGTAATAAAGAATGTTAACAAATATAATCAATAATTTTCAAAAAATTAATTTACAAAAATGTAAATTCAATAACTTCACAAATACGACCATACCACATTGATTAGAATCTCTAATTTTATCTTATAAACAATAATTTCAACATTTTGGCATACAATACGTACTGATAAATCTAAAGACGTTAAATTAAAACGAAAATAAAAGATAGTTCTTCAATAGCAATCGGACAGCATACTCACCACTGTTAACTTTAGATGTTTCATAGACGGCTTTAGCCGTTAAATAATCTTCTAAACTATCATTTATAAAAGCTTCAATTTTAATACGTATGCTTTCAGGAACCTTTTCACATTCTTCACTAGTTAAAACTTTAGTTAAAACAACACCTCCACTAGCAGCCATTTTACCTCCATAGATTCAACAACAGCATGACTGCAAGCCGCTAGACCACAGATACAAAACCAATTGTAAAACAACGAAAATATAAATTAATTTTTCGAAGTTGTAACTGACGGTTATTTTTAATGGCAAAAAATTACATCGTTACCCGATATACTAATTTAATAATGAATTACTAATCAATAATTATATACTTATATATATATATATATACACAAGTTCCATAATTTTACGGATCAATTTTAGTTATAGTTGATAAATTTCCATAAGTCAATGGTATTTACTAGATAATATTTCGTGACTCATAAGAACTCACTGTTACACTCATTTTAAGGATAACAACGTAATATCAGAATAATTTATAGTTTTTCTCTAATATATCTATGGTTATGACACTGCTTCCTGTTAGGCGGGAAACTATAACACTATTTCTTATCCAAATTATTTTTGTAAGGCAAAGTGATATAATTATTACATGCACTCATACCAAATTCATTAAATTTAACCGTCAAACTTTAAAAATAAACCAGTAATATCATTCAAAGGATCTTAAAAATTCAATTATATTGTAATTGAAAGCAATTAAAATTTTTCCTTAACATATTTTTTTATCTTAACATCTTTTCCTATAAATGTAATCAGTCAAGTAAATGATTATTTCTGCAGCTTGTCTTTACTCTAATGAAACATGTTTTTGATTAATTGAAATTTAAATTTTTTTCATAAGACACATTAACCAAATTGTAAAATTATTTATTCAGTCATTTATTTAGTCACTCACTTTGGTTCTTGGCAAAGATTGTCCTATGGGTAAGGTTATCGAAGCCCTTACTGTTACATGTGAACCCTGAGATCACGGTATAATAGGTCAGGCAATACTTGATTCCCAGGTCAGGTTAAATTTGTGGGAGGCAGTTGACTGGGGGAATCTAGGCAGGATGTATGATCTGGGGCACACCCAACCAACTCTCTATCCACATCTTATGACATATTGACTGACGATACTACAGGTTTATGGAAGCATCTACATCCACATCTTTTGTAGCAGAGGGTCCGTGTAAACACCTTCATCTAAGAGAACCATTGTCTTCAGAAGCAAACAGAAGGAAGAGCGTTGAGTTCAGTGAAACAGAAAAGAAGATTCAAACTAAGTTTCGACCCAAGAGCTTTGGTATCTGGTGATAAAGAAGAAAGAAGACTAAAGTTAGTCTTCTAACTTTAGTCTTTAGTTTAGTTAAGTTAGTTAGTTAGTTCTAAAGTTAGTCCTTTCATGAATGCTTCTGTGATCATGGAAGCTGCAGGAAGGCTATGAATTATATTTCGTTATTATAACTATACTAATAACAAAACTGAAAAAAATTTACTCTTCTCAGTTTCATGAGTGTTTTACAGAATAATATTTCACTATTTCTAATTTAATAATAAATGTTTTCCTCTCAAGTTTCTAAACTACTTGAAATCTATTGTTTAACTACAATTGTGGATCTATCTTCTTCAGAAACAATTCATAAAATAATATTCTAACCTCATTAAAAAAGAATTAAATTGTTTTAAAAGAATGCTGTTTTTCAGTCAGCTTAATAAGAACAGTTCATTCACACCTCAATTCAAAACTTCAATCATTGCTGGCATTAACAGTCTTCTTTAAAAAGACTATGCTTATCTTGAAATTTAATCTCTTTGTTTATAATTCAGTTCATATAAAACTTTAAATGTCATATAATTCAAGTATAATAATTTTTATTATTGCAATTATTACAATTGTTGACAATTTGTATTACCTTTGTACCAAATTCATAACATTCCTTCTACACATGTTTTGTATAATTCAGTTGTAAAGAATTATATTTACAGTTTATTCATATATCTTTATTTACTATTAACTGATCATAAAACTCAAAGCTTGTATGAAGGAATACAATAAGAAGATTTTTTAGCATGGGAAAAATGATAATCTGGAACCTTTGTATTATAAAATGTAATTTTAATTTTTTTTATCATAATAACATAAAAATTGATAACACACAGAACCTCTTAATCTAAACATCTAAAAGCAAAGTACATATGCTTATTATGTTATCCCTAACTATATGAAGAAAGTAAGAAAAATTTATTTATTATTTGTTTTAAACAGTATATATGTTCAATTTAGAATTAATATTATTAAATATTTAAAATGTCTGTTGTAAGTTTTTTTTTATTAAAAGTGGTGGGTAGTAATTAACAGTATTAGAACAAGTTACTGAATTACTATTTTATAGTGCAATAACAGTAGCATAACAATAATGATAATTCTGTGTCACGAAGTATAATTATTTAGTACATCTCAACAGTATTACTAAGGAGAGAATATAAAAAAATTAAAAATGTTCCTTCACATACTAGCTAATAATTTTAATTTGTTCTGTTACAATTATTTCATTTTTATTTATTCAGAAAAATTGTTTAATAGATTTATATGAAAATAAAGCCTATCCCATAATTCAAAATAAATTCAATAACAGCTCTCATTATTTTAACAGGTGTCAAAATATAAGGCTATAAAATTTGGACACACAGGAAAAATATATAAATATTGGAAAGTAAACAACAGTAAGTCAACTGTTTGTTGTTGCTAATGATTTCTAATATTAATGAGTGATAAAACACTATTGTAGTCCCATTTTCAAATTTGTTATTTTTACCGCTCAGCATTCAGGGAACTGATAGTTTTTCTGTCTATAATTCAAAAGATATTAAAAATATCTATTCCCACAAGCAAGTATTATTACATAAGCTAACTCAAGACCAAGACCATGGACTGTAGTACAGAAAATTGTGCTTTGTTTTCAAAGTATATGGCTAGTAATTCTGTTTACCCACGTCTGAATTCTGCTTAGTGAGAAAACTACTTTCTCTAATAATGTGAAAGTAAATAAACAAGTGAATAGGAATGTTCGGGGGACAGAACTGACCCCGTCCATCAGTCCTGATTTGAATCCATGTGATTATTCTCTTTGGGGATCTCTAAGGAAAAGATTTTCCTTAAACATCCTCCCTCATACAGTGAAGGAACTGCGAGACCTGATCATTGAGGCATGCAATGAGATAACCAAGAATATGTGTCGTCGAGTTATTAACAACAAACAAGTTTGTGTTGAAGAAGTTGCTAGCCGTGATAGAGGTCATATTAAAGGTGATAAGCAGAACATAATTTCCAGGGATATAGTAAACAATGCATTTTACTTTTCTAAATTGCAATTCAAATAAATATTTTTTAAAAAACCAAATGTTAGATCATTTTGTACACCACCTGTGTAATTGTGTACTACCATATGTATATGAATTTTGTGGCATTTAGTATAACTAATAAAAAAATCACAGTTCAGTTAAAAGCTGCTTGAGAAATTTTCAATCAATGAAAATTTGTTATTTTTTATTAACAAACAAATGTTTGATCTATTCCAATAATAATTAGCATATTAGGTAAATAAAAATGAAAGCAAAATAATTCCACTTATTTTTTATTTTCATTGCAGTGTTTTCATACAAAATTCATAAATTCTTTTATAATTATTTATTATTTCTATTCCATTATAATAAAACTAACAAATTTATTAAAATTCATTACATCATCCCCACATGCTAAAATAATGAATGTGAAAAACTCAACTTTTCAGGAGAGTAAAAAAAACAGTTGTTACTGTGTTAAACAGTGTTAAATAGGTCCATCATTTTTATTTACTTTATTCAAGACTGCTCTGATTCCATACCTCATTTTTCGTAGATTGTATACATTATTATCTTTAATTGGGCATTAATATCGTTTTTAAAATAAAATTCAATACTCTGCATTAATTTGGCAAATTTAATCTGTTAATAAACTGAAAATTCTAAAGAATCGAATGTACCATATTCGTCAATTTACTTCGTAAACAATATTTTTCTACATTTTAGCAACTTAGTTTATTTGGTTTAGTGAGAAATAATGATGAAGAATGGCGGGAATGATTAAATAATTTTAAGTTATTCAAGGTATTGATTAGTTTATTACAATATTTGGAAAAATATGAAAATTTAAATAAAATACAAAACAATATATTAGAATAAATAATTGTAAGAAATAAACTGACATACTAAAATATCCAAAAAAATATGTAAAAAAAAAATTAAATTGTAAAAAATTACAGTAACACAACTTTAGTTTAAAAAACTGTTACCAAATAGAACAGTGATTCTCAAGCTTTTTCACCCACTGCCCACATTGAGAATAAAAAGTTTCTAGCGCCCCCAAAATTTTTAAACTTACCATCTGTTAAAAATAATAATTGCAATTGTTATTTTTAAGATACGCTCTTAAAAATAGCAATTGAAATTATTGTTTTTAAAGGTATATATCCTATTTATGAGTTGAAACTTACATTTTAAATGAGAGCAATTAAAACATATATTTAATCATATTTGGAAGTATTTTTATTAAAATTGCTTTCAAATAAATTACAACTACATCTAAATAATTATTAATATAACTATATAGAAACAATTGTATCTTATTATTGCATAACAATAATAAGATGTGAAGGCCTCCAGCACCCACAAAGCAGTATTATCGCCCATTTTGAGAATGAATGATATAGGATAATTACTTTTCCGTCTGTGACTATAAAGTTTTAAACATAACATTAATAGTCTCCATTTTTTTTTTTTTTTAATATAGTTAATGTAAATATGGATAAATCTATTAAAAAATAAGTTAAGTAAAAAAACAAATAAAAATTAATAATCTATTTTAAAAAATTAATAAAAAGTACAAAATAACATGATTAAAAATGACAGTTAAAACATTTATTTAAAAAAAACCTTTTGTTTTTCTTCTTCGGTTTTATCTTCTTCCTCATCTAAAAAAGAGTAATCTGATTTTTTTATCTTCCAACGATGGCACGTTTTTGTAAAACACTTGGTACGACCTGGAAATGAAATATTTTTCGCATAGGTGCAACAAATATTTTTTTTTCTTTACAGCAGAAATAGCAATCCTATTTTTAAATGTAACTACAGGTTTTATTTCTTGTCTTTTAGGTTTTAAAATGACTGTTTTGAATTCAGCTTCATCATCTTGTTTTTACCAAAATTTTATTCTGAACTGATTTCCAGTATTGAAACCAAACACAATCGTTAAAAGTAAATTGACTTTCAGATTCAGAGGTTGCTTCATCCTCTGTTTTATTGGAATTTATTTTTTTATCCTTCTTCACCTTTTATTGTTGGATTGGTTATTCGGAAATTTGTAGGATTAACATTTATGAAATCACCATGTAATAATTTGATGACAGCAAACGAACAAAGCTTTGTTCGAGCCTATCTCATTATCTGTACCCAATCTTCTGGAATATAAACGGGCATATGTAAGCTTTGCTATTAATTCTATTTTAGAGTGGGGGGTCAAACCACTACAGTTTGACTGGTCTGGGTTCAAAATAAACATGATCTATAATTTTTAGTTTTTTATGGGTGTTTACAGCATGTAAACGCATTGCACTAAAATTGTAATTCTTACGTTAACCACCACAACTTTTGGACATCATTCTGACATGAACAATATCAGATTTCAAAATTTTTATTTGAAAATGCATGAAGAAATTTCATTATTGCCTCTCGATTCTCTTCAGATTTATCCCAAGTGTAACAGTGGGCATCCGGGTTTCCTGAATTATAAATTGTTAAATTGTGGACTGCTAGCTTTCAAACATGAAAGAATGGCACAGCAGCAGCTTTTGGTAAAGACAGCCTGAAGGTCAAAATTGAATGCCAGAACATCACCATTTTTTTTTTCTGCTGCTACCCCTTCGATTCCGGGCATCTTCTTTTCTATTTATTTGCTCCCCAATGGTTTTTTGTGTTCATTTTTTTCAGACTCACTCTCTCATTGAATTTTAAGCATGTTTTGCATAAGTCTTCTTTAGCCTTATGAAATTTGAGTCAGTAAGTTCTGAAACATTTACATTAAGTTTCAAATGACAACTCTTTTCCCCTTTTCCCTTACACTTATTTGCATACATATTATAGATCAATCTTGTGTTCAGCTATGCATCTAAATAGATAAATTCACTTTTTAGCCAACAATAGTGAGATTCTAGGGCTGAAAAAAAAAATTTGTTCTTTAATAAAATTTATATCATTATCACTACACAAGAGGGGTTGTGCCCCCTTTTCTCAGGTTCTAAAACTCTTGTATGAGATACATTTTTAAATGCCCCTCTAATTATAACTTAACTGATCCCCAGTGTGTTCAAGAAGAATTCCCTGCACACAGTGTGTTTTTCATTTTGATACAGAAAGAAGTATTTTTTGTCAATGATTTTCTACAATTACCAGTGACAGCTTTTCTTTTCGGCTTATTTATTTCAATATGATGAATGAAAAACACTGGGTTCGTACTGTCTCTAATGAATGGAAATGTTTGTATATTTCTTGTCTTACTTTTTATGGAATAGAATCAATGGAGACTTGTGAAAAGTGAAGTATTTATTAATCCTGTTGTACTTTGTTTGAACAATTGTTCAATTATACTCATACATTTAAAACAAATCACATGTAACTCTGAATAAAATGTTTGCAGCACATTTGTGATTCAGCAAATATTTACATACAAGAATAAGTAGTGTAAATTCATGATGTCAGATATTCATTAAAATGTACTGTAAAGACTGTATAAAGGGAATTTTTTTAATAGTTCAGACTATTGAATTATTTATTTGTTAGTCATACATTATTAATGCCACAAATAGACATATTCATAAAAGTGATAAGGTTTAAATTAGCCTTCCTAAAAGAGAATTGCATTGGATAATTTACCAAAACATATAGGATGTTCAGATTAATAGTACAATGATGAATCTGAAAAATTCAATTTTTCACATTCATTACTTTGGCATTACATAAAATTAATTTAATAATTATATAAAATATAATTATGTAAAATAAAATAATTTAAAAATTACAAAAAAACAGTAATATTGTTATTACTTTTTTTGCGTTTTTTTTTTTTTGTAATTAGTATTACAAATATTTATATTATTATAAGTTCTCGACAAGAGCATAATGGTTTAATTATAGTCATTCACTTCATTTTTCTTTCAGGAAAAGCTTATCCAAAATAAACTCTCTATTTTAGGTGTCTTATATCAACATTTAAACTTGTTAATACTTCAGTTATAGTAAAACTGACCTGGTTATTCAAACTGTAAATGAAATGAAAGAAAATTTTAGTTATTTATACACTGCTTATAGCTATTTTATGTCTGTAGACATAATATTTAAAAAATATATTTATAATTATTATAGCTTAACCATTATAGTGGCATTATTTTTTTTTACTGGATGAGTTACCTGTAGAAATTAAATCTGTGTAATGACAAAGAAGTAACATTTTTGAAACATTTGTAAAAGATAATAAATATACAAAAAGAAACAACAGTTACAAATAAAAAATTGTTTTGTGGCAATGACACAAGTAAATGATAAATCTTACAAATAAAATTGCAAAATCTGTTTCTTAACTTTTCCCACGTTTTTTTTAATTTTTGATGCAGTTTCTTTTTGAGCCATTCTGTTAGACTGGCTCTTTTCTAAACAAGTTCCTTTCTTAAGTTCTGCTATCACAGTTAAGAGAAAACAATAATAGAAAGATAAGATATAAGATCACAGATAATTTAAATTTAAAGAACTTTTTTTTCATTTTTCTATGTTAGTTTTAACAATTTTTTTTGTTGTATTTTCAGGAGAAAAAGTCATTGACAAAATTGTAATATTAAATTTACTGCATACAAAAAGTGGCAAAACAGTGGAAAATTTATTTATATTACTATTTAACATTATGGGAAGGTTTTTCTGATTCAAAACTGAAAAAAAAAACCATTTGAGCAAGCAGTATACTAACAATACTAAAGGACTTGAATCTTATAATTACAAAAGATCAGTATACAAAATACAGACATATGAATTCTAGAAAGTTAATTAATCATATTATGTGTGATACTCTATTGCAATTTATTAATTAGATTTTTTTAAATAACAGTTGTCCTTTACAATCTCCAATCTTACCTGAGGACTCACAAATTAGGGGTTCATTATGATTTTTGACTATTTTACTTATTACAGAAATGAATCATACAACAGTGTTAGAGTTGATGCCTCCATTTTATCTGAAACTTTTAATGGTTGTAATTGAAATAGAATAAAACTAAATGGTAGTCTATGATCCCTTTGTTTGGTCCAGGATGTAGAAAAATAAAAAAAAGTTCTTGTATTAGAGTAAAAGTTTTGACAACACAATTAAGGATCCTGGAATTTTGTAAAGTATAAGTCTAGCAGAAGATTTATGGTCTTTATCCAAATAGGAAAACAACATATACAAACATTGGTTTCAACAGCAAATTTAACTACTGAAATCCACAATTTTTTTAGAACCAATTTCATTTTTAAGTTCAAAGTTGAAATTTTGATTTCAGTTGTACTTCTAGTTTTTTTTTTAATAATGTTAGTTTTCTTTTTTAAGACATGTTGCAAGTATTGGAGAATGTAAAAAGAAACAGTGATAAACAAAAAATCTATGAAATTACTTCCTTTTTGCTCAAAATTTAGTTATTATTTTTTCTACTGTAATTAAATTTAAAGAATGTTTAAAAAATGTAGATTCCTATAGAATATGATACACTAAATTCTCATTGCACAAAAGAGTAATCACTAATTAATAAACATAAACATACTCCATAAAATACATAATACTGAAAAATATTACATTCAGAATTTATTCACAGAAGATTAATAAGATTTCTGTTGGTTTAATTACATAAATTATATTTTATTTTAACTATTCATGATAATTATTTACATTTGCTAACATGCTTGTCATATGTTTGCTTCCATTTAAATGCTTCTCCACAAGTATCACATGTATAAGGTTCAATACCAGTATGAACCCTTTGATGAGTTTGTAACACAGATTTAAGTTTGAAAGTTTTGTCACATATATTGCACTTAAATTTTCTTTCTTTATCATGAGTAACAGAATGATGTTGAAGTACAAGTTTATTTTTAAACGAACGACCACAAATATCACAAGTCCATTTTCGTTCTTCACAATGAGTAATATTTTTATGATTTATCATACCTTTAGAACTTGCAAATACCTTACTACATATATCACACGCTACTGGATCATTGTGAACAAATTTCATATGCGATGATATAGATTTAACTTTTAAGCCACAAATTTCACAAACATACTCGCGAAAATTATCTGAATGAACTGATTTTACATGAGCAGAATATGATAAGTCATGTTTAAATATCTTATTACACATTTCACATTTTATTTGATCTTTTTCATTTGAATGTACACTTAATCTATGAGTTTTTAATATAGCTTTAGTTGTAAATGTTTTTTCACAAACATCACATTTGTATGTTACTGATGAATATTTTATATGAAATCTTTTCTCATGCAGTTCTAAGTAATGTGTTTTTACTAATTTACCACACTGCTTACAACTAACATATTTGACGGCATCTGAATGAACCAGTAATTTATGTTGAGCAACAAAAGATGCACTTCTAAAAGATTTATTGCACACATCACAATTTCTTCTATAATGCTCTCGTCTATGTTTATCCATTTCTTTTTTTGTATCAAAAACCATATCACAATGAGTACATTGCGATCTTTTAATTTCTTCTTGCATTTTTTGCTCAATTGCTGGAGGGTAAAATTCATATATTTTTGGTTCATTATTTATATTAACAATAATGCTGGTTGTTTCTTTTGTCTCGTTTTTTACCTAAAACAATTAACAAAACAATTAGTTTTTATAATATTATGTATGTTTTGTAAATATAATGAACTAAATAAACTGTTTTTTGAGGACAGATAAAAACACAATTGTTTTCTCAGCTATTCCCTATCCAAAAATTAAGACAAAAGAAATTGAACTTAAAATTAATTTAAGATGGTTTATTACTGGTTTTAATTATTTTAAATTTCATTGGTCAGACACAGGCTAAATGTAAACAGATAAAACTGCTCCTGCTTGGTGAATGTACAGCATGAATGTGTAAAACATTTACCCAGAATAATAACACTGTCACTGTGATTACACGATAAAAAAAAATTATAGTTCTTACTACGCCGTCCACTTATAACATTCAGAATAAGTTTCCATCTAAAAAATGATTTATTATTTTATAAGTTTAATATATTTGGTTTAATAACTTGGTTTATTATATTTAAGTTTAATATAAACATTTATATATATATTTTTTTTGTAAATACGATCTTTGATATGTTATGTTTTTTTTCCATAACCCTTTTTGTTGTATTTGTAATAATAAATAATTATTTTGTCAATTTGCAATGACCAGAGTCATATTTTATTTTATCTATTTTCTTCAAGTAAACAAGACACAGTATTCATTTATTTTTAATTTTAGTCAAAGCAGTAGTAGTTATTTCTGCAGATGGCTGTTTCATGTTTTTATCTTTATAAATCTTCAGCACATAACTGGAAAGTAAGAACATATAAATATAGATTTAATAGAGTTAATATTCTTAAAGAACAAATCCAGAAAAATAATAAAACGTAAATACAGATTTACAAAATAGTACTTGCTTTATAAATATAAGGAATAAATTTCTTTGCACAATAATCTTGCAAACATCTTTGGAAGGACATCCATGTGCTGAGAATGTGTCTTTTTTTTTTATATTTTCACAAAAATGTAACATTTCATCAAGCTGAAACAAAAATTTGTTGAAAAAAAGAAAAATCACATCATTTCTGACAATTCATAAAATCAACATTCTAAGTCCCCTGAAAGCTTCCATTCTTGTCACACTTTTATAGTTAACAGGCTTCCATTATACAGCATATCTCGTGACAGTTTTGCAATGTCTGCGGAGAAAATGTGCAGATAGAATAACATGAATAAACCTTGTCCTTTAACGAATCGAACAGTCGATATTTTGCAAATAATTCAAAAAAATTAATTTATTTACAGCAGTTCAGAGAGTCACACAAAGATGCTTTGCACACAGGTTATAAAGTATAGCTAATAAAATTAGATACTTGCGATTGAACTGTTATAGTTTTGTAACCAATAGGTTGTAATCCAAATTAAAGGTGCTCTGTTTCAAAATTTTTTTTTTATAGACTGGTTTAAATTTAAAAAATGCATTACTTAAATTTAAAGAGACATGAAGAAAACACTTTTTATGCCTTTTTGGAATGTGCTATTTCTGAAATTTATAACCACCACAAAATAAGATTGAGAAATATATTCATTGTAGATATCCAAATATGTTAAAATATAGAAATTTTCATTATCCTCATGAAATTTCAGATCATTTCTATCTGTTCCTTT
>JAAAKQ030404553.1:2322-25096 GCA_010016005.3 Zanna intricata
CTCTAATTATATTCAAGATACAAATATTGTTTTCGTTGTTTTTAAAATAACGTTTTGTTATTAAAATAACGTACGTTTTGTTTAACGCGTACTAAGCAGCAAAAGCAAACGTTTTTAGAGAGAAAAAAATTGAATAACTTTTTTTGTTCGGGTACTATTCAACGAATTAAACGTTTAATCGAGCTTCCGCTCCTTGGAGTAACTCTTCATCCTCCGCATTAACAAAGCATTAGAAGAAACTAGATATAATGCCTAAACAAAGTACTAACATGAAAATATTTTCAATTTATTCTCAAAGCTTTGTTTTTTCACTTTTCCTTACTTTCTTTTTAAAACGAGTTATCAATTAAATATTGCAATATATAGAATTAAACGGTAATTTCAAATAATAAAGAAATCTGATGAGGACAACACATGACTTCCTTGTACGCCTATGAAATCATATGTGCACATTTTTGCTGCACTTCATTTAAACTCATTTCATTTGAAATTGAGATACGATCCTCCGATTCTTTAATAAATTGGACAGTTTACACAATTACTAAAATGTTAGTTTTTATTAACATCACTTATGATATATCGTTGAAAAGCTCTCAATGAGGGCTTATTACTGAAGTTAACAAAAAGTCCAAAATCCACATTTTATTTGGATTTTGACTTTTTTGGACACTTTTACTCAAATCGATCGTAATCAAAAGGGGAGATGCAGAAATATATGTTACAACAGACCTAAATCCGAAATTTCAAAATTTCAACATCCTACTGCTAATCGTTTTTTAGTTATGCGAGATACGTACTGACGGACGTCACGCCGAAACTAGTCAAACTGTATGCAGGGATAGTTAAAATAGATATTTCCATTGAAATCTGAAAATCGAAATTTATTGCGATCAAAATACATCCTATTCTTCGAACAAGGAAGTAAAAATATCCTTAGCTTTATTTACAAAAATAAATTATAGTATTGTGTTTAATGAAATACTGAAAATAAATTTTTTTATAAATAATTTTTAAATAATTGCATTCAAGTAATAATCTTTTTTTTAAATCCCAAGAATAATGCCGCATTTGATTCCCATTTGAATTAAATGGTTACATAAGTACATTAAAAAATATTAAATTTTTTTTGCATATTTTATGTTGTACTAATAATTTTCCTTTATCTTAAAAAAACATTAAGCTTTTTTAAATGCTTAAAAAAGCATTTTCTTGACTTCCCTTTCAGTATATATAAAAAAGTAAACTTTTAATTAGCTTTCGTTTATCATAAAGAGTATAGATGTCTGAGTTTTTATTATAATTGGTGAAGGCGTAAGTGATGTTGTTGGAGTTAACTCTGGAGGATGAGTCACAAGTCTACAAGGCGATAGAGCGGATAATTAGTCCAATGCATGAGATGTATTTGCTATGCAGTATAACCCATCACGCTCTACACCCTTGTGCACTGTGTAGAATACATACACACGTGTGTGTATAAGTAATATACATGCTGTCGGATGCAATCTCTCTTGTTGTTAGCCGGACTGGTCGTTGAACTATCTTACGGATACAGCACGACACTATAACGTACACCGGTTTATTTGCGTGTGATCTGGCAGATACGATATCAATAGTGGACAGAACCAGAGATGCATGCTTCAGATCTCTAAACTCGTTCTTCTTCATTATTGCCATCGCATTGTATTTGCAAGAATATTTTTGTTATTCGGCAAAGTAAAGAATTCTAGAAAGAACTTTTGCACGTAGGAATGTGTTGTATATGTTCGTGTGATTGCTAACAATATGGAATAATCAACGTACCACACTACAAAAAATTATTTGTGATTAGATAAAAACTATAATTTTCAACCAATTACACATAGCATAGAATGGCGTCCCTACACGCTTGTTTTCGTACATATACAATTGTATCTTTTGATTAAAAGTAAGTCTCAATAACAGCACTGTTTCATAATCAATTACTTTTTGTTTAATTATTCATAATACCTCTAAATTAGTATTACGTTATTTTAAAATTTTTTGTTTTATTAGAGTAATAATTTTTTACATTTCTCCTAAAATACAAACCTTCCATTTATGACAATATTCTAAAATTCGGATTATTTATGATTTAAATTGTAAATACGCTTATGATTCTTGAAGAAAAACTATGCACCATTCAAGTATTCTTCATCTGTCTATCCATTTATCTATTTAAAACAATATATTTTGACCGGATCGCATGCTAGAAATGGTAAAATTGTCACACAAGTATAATTACTGTCGCGCTTAAGCGAAAAATATACAATTTCAAAATCTTCTTATTTACAAAAAATATACGGGATGATTGTCATTGTTAAATTAAATATCTTTGCCGGAACTTTGTGGTACATGGGTTATACCTACTTCAGAAAAAAAAATTTAAATATCATGCTTCCCTAGATTTATTCAGATAAATATTTTTTTAACTCAATCGGATCAATTCTTATACTTTTAATTCACTGCCTGCTTATGATTACTTATTTGCTTTACCATTTGTTACGCTAGCATCTAAATTAGCTGGTATTGATTACCGTCAAAGAGCTTGCATCTTTTTACCTGCATTTCACTTACCAATTTTTATATTTTTATTAGAATAAAAATCTTTTGTTTACGTAATAAGTAATAGATCAATGGTTATTTAAGAGGTTTTAACCTTTATCTTTAAAATACTTGAAGAATGTCCAATATCTAAATAATAGTATTATCAAAAAAGTCTTCTTGATTATAAAAATATTTTTGGTTAGTAACAATATGATAATAAAAAGTATTTATCATATTTTTCACAAACTACAAAATTATTTAAAATTGTAATTAAATTAATTTATTTAATCAGTTTAAATTAGCAATTAATTAATTTCAGTCCTCCTCGTGGATTTTACACATACATTACTTATGTTTGTTTGATATTACAGTAGAATTTTTTACAACCATCTTTTGTTGTAATTCTACGTTGATTATTGAAATTTTTTTTGTATTCGGCATTTTTTATTTTTGGGTTTTGCGAGTAAGAGAAAGTTTTATTAGGATTAAACTGCAACCGAATATCTTTTAATTTTTATTCGATTAATAATGATGCTTGATCGTTGTTCCGCGAAAAATAAATAAATAAACATCAGTACACTGAATAATGACATTAACATACGTATATCATAAACTGGATTAAAATTGTTCCATTCCTCTCTTAACTGATTGCTTCATTCCTAGTGAACTGTTCAAAAATGGTAAACAAGTATCCCAAAAAAATCTTTTCTTACTAGAGATGTTCAAAATTTCCAGCGGGATAGCAAATTGATTAAACTTTCAAATTGACGTATAGCAATTCTAGTTCTTTTACTAACATATGTAAACCATGAAATAGCATGAAAAACGGTTGCTTATATGTTAGAGGCCGATTTATTCTCTATTTATACATACGTATATATTTGAGTAATGTTAAGAATAAAAATTAAAAAACATTTTAATTTTTAAAATATGAAAAATAGTTTTCTTCAGTAAAACTTTACATAATCAGTTTATAGGTTTCAATTTTTAATCAATGAGTAGCCTGAAAATTACGTTCTATTAATATCAAGAAAACTAAACGTATCTTTTATCTGAAACCATTAAAAAATGTATTCTAACACAATAACGTTTAATACTTTCTATAGTTCATTTCCAAAGCTATTTAAAAATGTAATGTTTGTCTTTTGAATCGTCATATTTCTGCTAACTTTGGGGAGCTATTTTAGTTAAATAAATTTTTAATTTTCGTTCTTCATAAAAGAGTAATTAGGGTAGTGTCTGGATCATTGAAACAAATGTGAACGATGTAAGCTTGTTTTTAAGGTTTTTATATCCCGATCATAACATTTTTGCTAAAACGGCAAGACAAGTATGTAATTCGAATAACATATGTGCATTACATTTATACATAATTATTCAAACCAGCCAATCTACGACTGTGTAGTAAGGTGTGGAGCTGTTGCACCAAATATGCAGCTTGATCTTTATAAAATCAATAAATAGATATTTCATATTGTCTAGCAGTCTATACTAGCTCACATACTAATAAAAAATAGTATTTTTAATTATTTTTCCTGTAAGTGTAGTTCTGTGCTAACAATTGTTAATAAAAGAAATGAAAATAATTTAAAAACTTACATAACCATACCAAGACAATAATAAGTTTTAATAGCCTTTTATAAATAAATAAATATTTTCAGATTGACCTTTAAGATTAACATTTTTAATGTAGTAAGTTGGATCGTTCGACTTCTGTTATTACCGAGAGGTATATTTCTCGACTAAACCTGCTCGTAAATAAGACGCTGAAACAGTAGAAGGAAATATAACAAATCCAAAGAACCAAAAAATCGGAGAGTTGATGTCATATATTTTACTTTATTTGCAAATGTTAGTAATCTTCCCAGTTGAAACGATTATTCAGTAGAAGAAAAGAAAAGAAAAAGAAGAACTTGAGACTGATACAAGAAAAGGGAATGATTATTAAGGTATGGAAAATACCTTAGTACTTTCCATATAGTAGAATTGGCACATCACACTCCCGTGATTGAATCAAATCCGCTAAAAGATGCTAAGGGGCTGAAAATTATTGGGAAATACAGAGAAGAATTAAGTTCAATATTTGAAATCTCAATACTAATTGTTTTTTAAATGAAAATTTTTGTAATTCGTCTGATATCTTTAAGTCACAAAATTTTTCGTCATACAGAAATGTGTATTAATCATAAATTATGCATATACATACATCTAGAACGTAGATATTTAATTGTAACTGTTCGTTAAAACTGCGGTTATTAACAAGCAATTGTTAATAAGAGCTTTACGTAATAATTGAGTTATTTCAAGGGGATAGTCACAGTGAGGAAGGCTGACGTATAATTTGAAATTTCTGATTTTCTGGCTTAGTAAAGCAGCTGAATTTTTATATTAAGCCTAATTAAAATGTCAAAAAGTAAAACTCTTCAGGTTTTTTATGTTTTGAAATTATCATGGAAATAGCTTCTTACTAATTATTTATTTCTTTATTACATAAAAAAAATAATAGGTTTTAGTTTCAATCTAAGGAAATGATTAACCAATGCAGATAAATTTTCATTACATTTTTCAATCAGCAGTAAATATCAATGTAAAAAATCTAACAAATCAAATTCGGCTTATGAAGGACCTCCAAATTTCAGTGTGGGCAGAATGGTCCTTTCTCTGTTTCAAGGCTAATCATATATATTTCAATTCTTTTGACCCTCCCAGTTATTCTCTTTCTCTCTCACCCTCTCTCTCTCTTCGTGCGCGCGCGCGCGTATGTGTGTGTGTGTTTTGTAAGAGTTAGGGATACCTACGATATACATTTTTCAACTGTTAGATATTATCTGAAAAATAATTATAAATATCTAAAAAAACTAATTAAATTTCATTCAGCCGTTCCTATTTTATGGTATCCTTCGATGTTGATTCGAAAATATAATCCCTTCACAGAGGTATTATATTTTAACAGTTAAATTAAATAGGGGAATATCACAATACCGTAAAATTTGGCGTTTCCAAAGCTGTAATGTTTAATTTATATAATATCAGACTTAACTTGTAAACATTGCATTTACTTACTTAACGCAGCAAAATGATTTTTTAATTGTCCATTTATATTAGAACATTTTGATTTCTACACAGTATCTGGTGAAATACGAATTCAATTAGATATGCCTTGTTACAGTTTAATCGCTGCTATCTGTTGCGAGCTTTTCATTTTTTCCGTCGTGATTTCACAAATATGATGATTTTTTTTTCTATGATTCAAAAAAAAATATGTACATTATTGAATACTTAGTAATGAAGGAGTATTTAGTAATTATATTAGCTGAATATTATAAAGTGCGATGTGTCTACTCCTTCACTTGCGTCACCGAAAATTAAATTCAGAAATATAATTACGTTTATAAGAATAAAAAAAATATTTTATTTAATCGCTAATATTGTGAGCTAGGCAAACAGTAAGAAAATACTCCTTAGTGTGCCGCGAACGTTGTTTACATTTTTAACTTTTTGTTTTTGTTTTTTTGCTTTATTTTCAGAAATTTTCGACTGAATTAATTATTTTTATTAATTTATTTAAGGATTTCGGGGTTCAAATGACATTTGTAGTGCTCCGTCGACTTCTCGAGAGTCAATATCGAGACGTTCGAAAGGAGCCTCCCGAAAGTCTTCAAGGGAGACTATTTATAGTAACAGGCATGGCTTTACCGTAGAAATGATTTCCGCAAGGTCCTTCTGGGACGTAAGTGGGAAAGAAGGAACTTATGAAGCGGAATATCCGCCCCTGACCAAGGAAACTAGAAGGGAACTAGACAATACGAAATACGTCGCCTCCCCCCTCCAAGGATTATAGCATGTCATTTTTGAAGGAAGGCAGACCTCGTCCGCCCAATACCAAGCAGAAAAGAGAAACTCAGGCCAAGAGGAGCGATCTCAGTCCTGGAAAACCTTATGTCACCACATCGACGTTCAGAGATCTCTGGCTCATCAGAAGACGAAATCTCACGGACTGCGACCGCCTTGAACGAGATTAAGATGGAACAGGAGCTACTGAAAGAAGTCAGGCAGAAGAAAAAACGCCCTACGTCACATTCTTCACCTGTGGCGGGTCCAAAGCGAAAATAGCGTGCAGCGGCAGACAGCTCTCATCCTACCGGGAAGGTGATGACTCACCAGTTAAGAGATCAGTCCGCTCTCCTCTGACACCTCAAAACGAGGAACGCGAGACTTTACCTCATACAGCGACCCTCTCAGTATTTCTGGAGTTTATTTTTAGGAATAACGGATCTATCCGGACAGATTAGAACATGTTCTAACCCCAGAGACGCGTTTGACCTTGTGTGGCACTAGCGAAGCGGCTAGAAACAATTTTGTGGGATACTGTTCTATTCGGATATAGATAGATATTAGGGGTATAGATACTGTTCATATTAGAAGCAACGACTAATGCTATTGCCTCCGGAAGTTATGATTTAAGGAGTATCCTTACGCAAAACCTGTCGGAGGACGAACTGGTTGACGGGCATTGATATTACACTGGACCAGCGTAACATCAAAGGTTACGTCTCATTCAACTTATGAAACGGAAATGTGCAGCTTGGTTGACTTGGCTTCAGGAGCTGGTGAACGATGGATACATCCGGAGGCAATAGCAGATTACTTATTGGAGAGAAAGTAATCGCTTCACTGTGTTTTATGACTCACGAGAGGGGACAGAATCATCGATGCGCTTGATAATACGCGCTCTGAAAGAACTTCTTCGGGGTGAGTTACCTCCCAATATTTTTCTACCCCGGCGGCGGTGGACAACGTATAGTGATGGTTCGTGCTGTTAGCCAATCGTATGCTGATCTGTTAAAGACTGTGAAGCAGCCGGTAGTGAACAAAGAAATAAGTAATGTCTTGTTGGTAAACAAGGTGGCGGAAGTGAGCACCGCATCCGAGTGAGGGGAGCAGACAGGGCAGCAGCTCTCAAGACAGTAATATGGAACATTGCCTCTGAGCTAAAGGTGGACCTACACTCAAAAGAGAATCGTCGAACTGGGAGTACATACTTAAGATATAGAAAAGGCTGTACTGGAAGAAGAGGTAACTTCTGCAGTGAGGCACTGCAGTTCGTCGGACAGGAGGGGGAATTCCGTGTTTCCTCCCTACGCCCCGCCTTTGGGAAGACACAGAACGCTACAGTGATTACAGTCTAAGGTCCAGCCTAACTGATAACGGCGAAACAGGTGATGATTAGATGGCCAATCTTCACCCATTCCATTGTCCATTGCAAGGCCCGGGTTAGAAACTCTGAAATTAAATTTTTCAGGTGTTAGGGTCTCGGCCACGTGTCGTCAACATGCAAGGGTCGCGACCGCTCCCGTTTATGTTTCAACTCCAGTCAGGCCTCCAATGCGCATTATGTATTCAGCCTAGGAATTATGTCGGACATGTCCTAGGGACGGACGTGTCGTTTACTGGACGGACACGTCGGACACGTGTCCGACGTACGAAGGGCCACAGAATGAATGGGTGCCCGACCCTCCAGTGAAGTTCATACAGCTGAATACAGAAAGAAGAAGGCGCTCCTTGGACTTATGCATATTTTATCTTCAATTCTGCCTTGTACAATCATGTTTCTTCTTCCTGATATTAATATGTACCTGATCTTCCTGTATATTAATATGTATTTTCTCTATGTGATAACTACTATGTTTATTTTATTTATGTTAAGCCATGTTTTGTATATTTTCCTTCTTATAAGCCCTTCTTTACTGCTTGATATATTTACTCTTTTCCTTTGTGTTTACATAGCTGCGTATAATATGCTCTCTCCTTGTCCGGATATCGGAATATATTCTGAACTTGATTCCGATAAACTTGCTGATTTCTGGATGGCTCCCTTCTGCTTCCACCAATGTCATGGTCTGCGGAACAACACTAGCAGCGATAAATAAAAGACCAAGTCCCGATGCGGCCCCTCTCTCTGAGTGGGGTCCCCCTTCCCTGGGGAACCGCATTTGAGGCGACAAGCGTAAAGACCGAGAGCCGGCCGTCGGAGTGGTCACTGGGGTTGGCTACGTCAGCTTCAGTGTCCGCCTCTGGTGGTTGGAAGCAGGAATTTAAAACATCCGAACCGGTGGACCTACCTATCGTGCCGAACGCACAACTGAACGCAACATTTGAGATGGTATAGATTTAAAAAATGTCAGAAAACTAAAAATTAGTTATCCTGACTTACCACTCAGAATTAGCTATTTGAAAATTAATTTAGTCATCGTATTTAAATATTTATGTTCGTTAGCCGATTAAAGGTTGTTACAATTAATATAAAATAGATTTATCCTAATCATTACAGGATCATTATAACAAAAGGTTTTCATATATGATAGAAATAAATTAAAAATTATAACATACATCAATCATGGAATGGGTGAAGAAAATTAACAAAAAGATTTATGTTGTACGAATGCTTAACTTTTAAAGTGTATTCTAACTTTCAAAGAAAAATGATTTTTTTTTAAACAGCAGCAAATCTTGGACTGTAATCAGAATAAATTCAATTGAATTTTATTAATGAAATGAAAACTTAAATTGCACTTCATAGATATTTATCAATTAATTGATTACTAACATCAGCCAGACATCAACTTGGATCAACGCCAAATTGAGTAGTATTTTTGTTTTACGTATCATTTTCTGGGTATCAGTCCAAATGTTTTTTGGATAATACTAAAGTCTGGATTTCTGTTCTCCGTTCTTTTTTTTTAATTTTTCCATATTTTAAAGTTTTCTGCTGACGTATTAGTGTTTGGCGTATCTTTTATCAGTTTCACAAAAATATTAAGTTCCTTTATACATCTCAGATATTGACACATAATATAATTTGATTCAAGTATAACAGGCCGTTCATGTTAATGCAAACAAGTACGTTCTATATCGTTTTAACTCTCTAAGTCTTTAAATTACACACAAATATTTCGCTGATTAGTCCGAGTCCTCGGTTTTTCCATTCCATTTTCAATGCTAACAATACTTACTTTAATCTTTATCATCAGATTTCTCACTGTAATAATTATTGATTTAATTTAAGAAATCATAGTACAACCAAAGTATTGCTTTTGATTTGTACTAAGTACAATCAAAACTGTTACCATTTTCATAGATTTTCAGGAAAAATTTCTTCAGTAAACTTATGGCATTCTTACGCTACAGAACACACTCATTATTCCTACGCACAAGCTGCGTAGAGTTGAAGCAGTGATCTAAAAAAAATATATATTTTAGAAATTAATTGTAAATTTGAGTCATTAAAGTACAAATTTGAAGAACATAATACTAAAATTTTTGAGAAAAATTAACAAAATTAGTTACAGATAACTACAATATAAATACAAACTTCAAAATCAACGTTAATTATTTTAAATGATCAAGAAGAAAGTATGTGATCTAGAGTTCTGTTATAATAAGACTTACGTCAAAAAAGGGTCGATTACTAATAAAAAATAATTGGTTACAATAAATAAGATTATATATTATATTTTCACTAGCCATGTCGGTTCATTAAAGTACCTAGTACTAATTTTTTCTGTTGTTTTCTTTCTCATAAAGCGATTAATAATTTCTGCAACAATAATCCAATCCAATCAGTTATGAATCGGTGTGAGAATTCATTGTTGAAATTTATGGCCTATAGTTAAAAAATAATGTTAAATTTCGAGAAAAAATATATCTCAGTCTGCTGTGGAATTTTCAGACACTTTGTACAGTTAATAAGTTTATTGAAAAATGCAGTTGCTGAAAATTATTTCGTAAATATTAGCAGATGTACACTCTATTCAAAGAAAAAGAAAGGAAACAAATTTTTTTCTCCATAATGAGTAGATCTCTTTCTTCAATGTTTAGTCAAACAATATTCCATGTAGTGATTTTATTGAAGCCAAAGACTTCATAAAGCCAATTTCCAAGAAATGCCATAGCCATTATTGTCTGGAAAAGTTGGCTGGTGTCATAATATTGGTGGCTGGGTTTCAATTAACTACACATCTCAGGAATGGTCAACCTGAGTTTGTGCAAGACTACACTTCATTTACATTCATACATATCATCTTCACTCATTCTCTGAAGTAATATCTTACAGTGGGGTTTGGAGGTTAAACAGAAAAGGAAAGCAGCATTGAAAGTATATAAAATTAATGAAAAATAAAGCCGTGTCTTCGCATGAGAGAGGTGTAGACCTTTTTCTTTCATATTTCTAGACCTTTCATATTGTTACATTGGCCTAGCTGCTACATCATCTTCCGATGCTGTCCAGACTACAAGTGCGAGATTATCTGCAAATGCAATATGATATTAAGTTACAATATTTGTTATTACGTTAATTGTTTTCTATATATATTAAGGGTGAACCGATAGAGAATCATCATCGGCCGAAGACCACCGACAAAAAAGTCATAGTAAAAAAAAATTATTTACTTATCATATTTCTATTCGTATTAGCACTATTTAAAACACTAACAATTTCAAATACTAACATGAGTGAGAAAATATTCTTACCCAGTAAGAAATATCTGCAATATAGCCTCTATAAGTACAATAGAATGCGTAAAGAACACAAAGGACTTTGTAATTGCAAATATTAGAAACTTTTGAAATACCTTTTATTACCAATATCAGCTACTATTATTATTATCCTTTTTATTTTTTTTGGTCAACTACTTTGGTCATTAGCCTCTTTCCACTTTAAAAAATAAGAGGAAAAAAGGCTTAATTCTTACATACTTCACGTGAAACTAACGACTGTAATTCATTCTTGATTACAAATTCAAACAAATACAAACATAGAATTACTAAGAATCTTGATTCTTGAACATACACACCGGTGATGTTTTGCGACTAACATCAAAAGATGATAACTTAGAGCAGTTAGCATGGTTGTTATGGAATCTAAACCTGATGTACACTCCAATGGTATATTTGGGGCGGCTGAAATACTCGACCTCTTTTTAGGAGTACTCTGAGCTTTTGGAGGTTCCATAGGTGCCGGTATTATAATCTTTATATCCAATGCTTTCTCTATTGTTACTTGCACTTGCAACGCACTAATCTCAGACTTTTTCTGCACCGTTGCCACACCTTCCTTCGCCTTATAACTGATCGAAGGAGTGATGTTTTTGATTTTTTAGATGTCTCCTTAGTCTTACGCACAACATCGATTGAAGGCTGCATCAACGCGGGTTTTGCTTGTTTCTTTTGTTGGGAGGATTCAATCCTAGGGTCAATTACCCTAGATCTAGTCTAGGTCATCTGTAGATGAGTCTTCGCGGGTTTTAGTGGTTCCTTTCGCTAAGTAAATTCAATATTAGTATCATTGACTTTCTTTATCATAATAGGAAGACTTGGCGCAAGCGTAGAAAATAACTGTTCCACGTTAACTTTGGATGACAAAGGGGAGGCAGTTTCTTCTGCCTCCCCGTTGTTGGTCGAGGAGTTCTGCTACTAACAATTTTCCTCGCTTCAAGGTAGCTTAATTTTCCAGCGTTTTAAACTTCCTCAACGGCCGATTCCAATTTGTACACCGAGCATTTTGTTGATCGGCAGTTGTGGTGTCCTTTATAGATAATTCAAACTGAAGTTCTTTACACGGATCGCCTTCATGAGTTTCTGTTTCACACACGCAGATTTCTTGCCTTTCACATCTGACCGCAGTGTGTCCGAAACATTGGCTTTTAAAACAACGCGTAGATTGCGGGATAAATGCGCGTATGCCATCACGTGCTTTTACCAGATTAGGTCTATTAAAGGTCAACACATGTGACGCCGAAAGAAGAACTTCATTTCTCCTTATGGTTAATCTGCGGCATTGAATTACTACTTGACTTGACATTTCCTCCACTGTTTCTTCTTAGGTACAATTCATAATTCGTCCATAATAATAACATTTTTTTTAAAATTATTATTATTATCATTGCAGTAAAATGTTATTTTGGCCTACTGTAAAGTAATTTCGAGCTAGGCTTTGCCGTATTCGATTAGTAAAATATAATTTATACGCTTATGTATAAAAGTGAGTCGAATTCATCCTTTTATTTTTATATTTTATTTTCCTTCTTTTTCCTTCGTAGTTTTGCTACTTGTGTTTCTTCTTTAATTTTTTCGGTGGATTTCACGTAAAAAACTTTATTTATATTTATTTTTAATATTACCGTAAATTTTATCCTCCTGAAATAATTATAGCTTTAAAAGACAACATATTGTCTTCTTAAAAAAGATGATTTTCAATTTTTATACTGTTCTTGACATTTTTAGATCCTTAAATAGAAAAATATTTTAAAATAATGTCAACTGTTTTTGTGGCTGAAACCCAGAATCACTAAAAGCACTACGTCGATAACTGATCTATAAATTTATGTAAATTTCTACCAATATTACAACAAAATTCCCTCAACACCGTAGGCAAAATGTGAAGGAAAATTAATAGAATTTCAGTTCTCTCTATTGTTGCAAGCGTTATAGTCTGCGCCATTAAATATGTTTTAGCTAAAACAAAGCAACAATTCATAAAACACAATTATTTTATAACAAAATATTTACATAACAATTTTATACAATGCTTCACAATATTTTTTATTCCTTTAATTAATATAAAGGTTATATTCAAATGATAGTTTCTATTTAAAAAGTTGAAATGATTATTACTTGTTTGGCAGGAATCGGTTTTCCTTTATCTTATAAAACATGAACGGCCCAAATGCTGGGAATACTAAAAGAAATTCGTTTACGAATTTATTTTCGAAATAAGTGATCAATTTTTTTTTTTGCAAAAAGTTTTATTTAAGAGCAGGTATGTATTTAAACTCTAAGCAAAAAATGAAATCAAAACACATCCGGTTAAGTATATTTCGTGATTTATTTAATATTTATATTAAACAACGTTCACGCACACAACCACGCTTTTTTTCAAGCTATTTATATACTAGATATTAGCGAAACAGACGTGATGAACAAAATATAACACAACTTATTTTTAAATATTATATAGTATTCTTAATAGTGTTTCGTATCTTACTGAACTCCCTCTCTATTTCTCTCTTTATCTGTTTAGCCTCCGGAAGTACCGTAAGGTATTACTTCAGAAGATGAGGATGATGTGTATGAATGGAATGAAGTGTAGTCTTGTACAATCTAAGGTCGACCACTCCTGAGAAGTGTGGTTAATTGAAACCAACCACCAAATTAACCACACTTCTCAGGAGTGATCAACCTGAGACTGTACAAGACTACACTTCATTCACATACTGAACTCATCCTGTAGAATTCGTTCCAGATTAAAAACAATATGTCTCGTATTAAAATGAGATCGATATGGAAAAAAAGGAATTAATTAAAAGGAATAAATTAACCTCATCGATACTCGATTGATTTTCAATGAAAAACACATACTTATCTGGCCATGCTTGAATTTTTCGTCGAAAACAGAGTTATGTTATACTTACTCGAGTTATACTTATTTATATTCGAAATTCTACATACTTAAGTTATGATGCATTTTGTCCATCACATATCTTTCGTTGGATCGAGTATAAAAATGATTTGAAAATAGTGAACAGTGTTCAATATAAATCGTGCAAATGCTTGATGGGATGTGTTTTATATATATATACGTCTTTGTGTAAAATTTTAAGGCTAAAAATTCCCCGAATCACTACATGTTAGATTTTAAAAATTTAGATATGCATGTTAAAATTTGATGTAAATTGGTTGAGTCATTCTTGACCGATCAGTATCAGTTGATCTTGGTCGGTCCACATTTGACGTATGAATATTTTTATACTTCTTACTTTGAGGCCTTAATACGCTCAATAACAAAATTAGAATGCTAATTGAAAAACTTTGTTGCACGTATGATTACATTTTTATTCAAGATTCTTAAAAATAACCATTCATAAACAAATAATTCTTATTTAATAAAAATGAATTTGAAAGTACAGAAATTGTCAAAAATCCCTATTTTAAAGATTACACAGATAACGTCTCCGCCTTTCTGTCAACAGTATCTTATTTATAAGTAAGTAATATCTTACTTCCGTACTTTGATTTTCAATTAAATTTTAATAATTAAAAAAAGATAAGATATTTTTCAGAGTAATTTATAATTTCATATTTTTAATTATACGTGTATTTGTGTGTATGTTTTTTTGCATTGTTTCGTTTGCACAAAATTGAAAGCGGCTAACTGAAAATTTTGAACAGTGATGAAAGAGTGACAGGAAGCGATTAATACGGAGATGTTAGAAAACAATGAGGGAAGATAGTGTTATACATGGATAAACATAGGTCTATATTCAACGTTTTTTGAAGTGCCAGCACATGTACACACCATTTAACCAATTTATCGAAAGATGGGATAAAACCTTTTTTTTTATTGTTCCTTGAATCTGTTTTTTAAGTCATTTTGTACATTACCGCGTAATAGAAAAACAATACTGTAATAGAAGTTGTCATACTTGCCAGGGGAGACGCTAGCGACGCCTCTCGATTTATTGTAAAAGGGGTCTAATTAATTTTTTTTTTTTTTTGTTATTACTTAAATGGTCAACTAATTTATTAGTTTCATCAAAATTGCATTCTATTGTAGTGCGAAAATAATTCTTCAGTTTAAAGAGCCACAACTTTACAACTATTTCTCGATGTATATTGTTCTACTCTAATATTCTTACTATGATTACAATTATTTTAAACGTGTACCAGTTTAAATCGTTGTCTATATAAAAATTATGGTTTTTATCACTCTATTTTATACAATAATATAAACGTTTTTTAATTTAATTCCTATGTGTTATAAATGAGATAAATTTAAAATAACTAGAAGAAAATGTTCGTTGAAAATTAAATTTGTAAATTTGCATACAAGGCCATCTGTTATTGTTTATTTCTGAATTAATAAAAGGAGCGGTTACAATAACAATTATGCATTTTTATTATTGATATGTACATACACTTAACATAACAGTGATAATAACATAGTACCTTTACATACTTCAAATGAGGCACAGCTCACAATACACAGCCTCCCACATACTAGAGTAGCCTATCTAGTATACAGCACAGAAGTTTGCGACAAGGCGAGACCCCAGTTTTATATTCCATTCTAGTCTATTGTTTGAGAACAATCAGACCGGATATTCAAACAAGGTGTACCAAGCAGTGAGTACTGTGTGTCCTTTATATATAAATAACAAACACAGGTTTAAATTCGATGTGAATACCACCGCGATACACATCTTTAAAAAAGACGGTTTATTTCAAAGGGAATGTTTCATTATAAATGATTCAAAGGGTTAGAAATAGAATTTTCATTTAACTGAATTCACCACATTATTTTCGGTTCTATAATCCAAAAAAATGACCACCGAATTTTGTTGTTTTAATATGAAATATTTTTTTACTTTTTTTTTTCGTAGATCAGTCCTATTGCTTATTAATAAGCCTCATCCCATGATGATAACCCTCTCATCCCATGACAGTTTTTAATCAGTAACAGCATTTCTATCCATTCTGAAAAAATCTTACGAACTCAATAGATGAAAAACGATATCTCCTTATAATTAACGATGGCTTTTTTTTAGTCAACACCAAGGATTACATTAAATACATAAAGTTACGTTAAATACATTGCTGAATGTAAATAAAACAAACATTAAAATATAACTAAATGTAAATATATATATTTTTCCTGTGTACGTTGCAATTTGTTAAACTAGTAAACAGAAAGCAACCCCCCCCCCCCCACCGTATAATGAGATGAGGTTGATATATATATATATATATATATGACATGTAAATGATGTGTAATCTTCTACAGACTCAGGTTCATCATTCCTGATACGTGTGGTTAATTGACCCCCAACCACCAAAGTACACCGGTATTCATTGCCTACTATTCAGATCAGCATAAAAGCAATTACTTTTGCTAGGCTCTTGAATCTCAGAACCTTCCACTTCGAAAATCAGCTGTTAAACAACCTATTTGGTTGTTAATATTTTAGTAGAAAATAGTTACGCATCTTCTTGTTACAGTAATTTTTCCCCCATTTTTCGCGTGTCTGTATGCACTCACATGCGCACAGCAGCTTCATTTTTTCGGAATTATTTTTGGTTTTAATCATCTGTTTGTGTAATATACTTGTAATTTTTACTGTATCAATTACTACATCTCAATGTTTTATATACTTTAATATTTAAAACGAATTTCCTTTAATTTAGTACAGATAAAAGGTAAATTGAAATGTTACATTATTATCAGCTGACTTGTGCAGATGTAAATACTGTCGACTTTGACCTATTTTCTTTTAATTACATAATGAAATATAAAGATCTGATGATTTATAGAAACAAGTCTTTGATCCTCTTATTTTTCGAGACAGTAAGTTAATTTATTTTTAATCCTATTATATCTTCACACACTGCTTAGTTTCACTGCAAAAGTAGTCCATTACAGTCCAGTTTTTGTGATCCAATTTTTACAATATTAAAATTTATAATTATTTAAAAATATTATTGAAATTAGATACCACCAGACAAAATCCTGATCAACAAATTATGTATAATTTATTTCATAGTCTCTGCTAGTTAACCGGTTTTTTCTTATTTTATTTTTAGCGCATACATCTCTACAGCTGACATTTAAAAATCGTAAATTATATCACTTCAAAATGTATAATGTAAATTATAAATTAAAGTGTAAATTAATTTGAATCGTGCATAAGTTTGAAAAAAATGCTAACCAGAATTCTTTCTAGATTAATATACATGTTTTTTCCTTTGATATAAATAGTTTTGCAACCTGTCATATTTCATATTGAGTTGCAATAAATAATGTACTATTTTTATTGTTAGTAATCTACGAGTAATGTTAAAATTATAACATCGGTCTCAAAGGAGTTTCTTATATAAATACTCGATCAGAAATATTAGACTGTAATTAAGTAACTTGTACATGCTAGATAGTATACAAACAATATTTTTATTTATTTTGGACAAGTGCATTCGCCTGCTTCATTTTTTCGATTATCGGGAACAATTAGCGTTTTCGCTTATAACAATTTTATTTGGATATGAGAGACAGTAAGGAAATTAACTTAATGTGACTGGATAAAGAATATTCACCCTCACTTCTGCATTTTCTGACTCCACAAAGTAAGGAATGATGTAAGAAAAATAGATTGAGAATTAACAAAAAAATAAAATAATAATAAGGAAGCAGGTTACTGATTTAGAGCTTGATGGATATGTAACGAGAAAAGAAGAAAGACGACTAAGGAAACCTACTTAAGAGAATAGCCCTACAGGAAATAGAACAGAAGACACCCAACCATGAATTAGTATCATATAAGAAAGCACGAAAACACAGGAAAAGATTGTATTACGCACTTCAGCAACCCCAAATAAAAGGGAGGAAGCTATATAAGAAAGATTAGTACTGATTAGTAGTGCTTATAAAATATTAAACCATTCTTTTTTCCTATAGCTTAGTCATTTATTAGGTACAATTCGCACATGGTCAATGAATTACTATTCTTTTTTTAGGGATACGAATAATGACAAAATCTATAAAAGAAATTAACCATTTGCTTCATTCTATCTTCTAAATGGTGTTTTATATATATATATATATATATATATCTTTATGTATTAAAGAACATATCATGAGTTATTAATAGTCAACGCTCAATAAAATTCACAGAAAATAAATTTATAAAATTTGTATATAAGTTCTTAATAAGGTGCACACTAAGAAAGGATTTTTAGAAATTCCGAGTTTAAAGGGTTAAAAATGGAGTAAAAATAAGATTTACGATTTTTTTTTTTAGTTCTGGATAACAAATGAAGATATCAACTTAATTTCTTGTACGTGTAATTTTCATATGAATATCTATAAATCAATTTCTAATTTTTAAAACTGCCATATTTAAAAGAAGATGGATTTTTTATTTCAAATATCGACTATTTTTTTAATGGTCGATGCTTACTTTCACTGCAAAAGAAGTCCATTACAGTCCAAAGAAATAAAAATGTTTAAAGTTTTAAGTGTGTATAATCTTCAAATGAACAACTAAAAGAAGTCTAGATTTTCTAAAATTCGGCCCTGAAAAGTGTGAAGAAAAGTAAAAAATATCTAACAAATATCTAAATATTGCAAATTTTTCTATTTCCGAATATATATTAAACGAGATATTGAATCAATTTTGACTGGCAAATTCTCCACAGATAAATACATCTAAAAACCATTTATGGGGGTTTTTAAATATTATTATTTTATGAGGTAAAAATATGAAATATTTTTCACATTTTAGCTGTTTTATGCAGTTGAATCAATTTTTAAGATATTTAGTAACACTGTGATGATAATTTAGGTTTGTAATTTTGATAATGTATAATGTTTCACGAGTAAAGCCAAGATGGGAAATCTAAAACCAATTTTGTTTGTTTAAAAAATTTCCCGTTGATGAAAAATAATATTTTTGTCAAAAATCATAAAATGGTGTCCAGAAGGAAAAGAAAGCGAAATAGGATTTATGTCGATATGAATTTTTTTTAACATTTTGGCCCTGAATCAGTTCCTGAAGTTCAGCGAATAAGTCCGTAACATTCTGTGTGTGTGTGTGTGTGTGTGTGTGTGTGTGTGTGTGTGTTTGTATATATCGCTCTCTAAACTCTTTGTGTGTGTTTCTAAAATGATGAGCTGGCTATGCTTTTTCGAATTCTACTTGTAGAATTAAACAAAAAATATCCTGAAGAAAAATTACAATTTCTCTTTCGTTCTACCCCTGACCGCCATTTTGTATTTTTATATAAAGATTTATACCTCAAGTATGGATACACGAATCACGATAATGTTTTCTAAGCGTCTTGTTATAAAATGTTTTCATTCAATTTAGTGGCTTTATCCATTTCATGACACCTGTGCCCGTTTCATATGAATCGTCGCTGTCTTTCGCTACCAATATTAGCTTCTGCAGGTCTACAGCTTTTTCAATCTCATAATAATTCTGTTCTATTTTTAAGGCGTGCTCATAGCACTACTAATTTTAACGTAAAAGTTCAGAAATTTGTTTTCAGCCTTTTTTTAAATCAGCTGAACTGGATTGAGTTCAATGCAGCACCATGACAACATTCATAACATGTTGTAAACGTAATCTTTCAATATTTGTCGATAGTTAGTACTTTCATAGAGACTTATTTAATCACATTAATTCAGTGTTTCTCAATCTGTGGGGCGCGCACCCCTAAGGGAGGGTAATAACACTAAATGAGGGGCACAAGCATATTGAAAAGAAAATATTATTAACCAATTTATTAATTTAACAAAAGGAAATCAAAACAAAATACATTCTGACATAATAAATAATAAAATCCACATTTTCACTGATATAATACACTTATAAATAGGAATGTATCAGTACTGAATAATTAACTTACCAATACCAAATTAAAAACAAATTTAATAATTATTAGGGATTCCTTTGGGCCTGTCTTGCAGAGCAAAGTTTTTCGAAGGAAGATTTAATGTTAGAAATAGACACTCTGAGTTCTTTTTTTATATTTAACTGAGATCTATATTTTGTTTTCAAAGAAGCCATCTTAGAAAATATGTTTCGGAAAGGTAGAATGTTGAAAATGGTAATAGTATATGAAATCATCTTGTTTTCATTGCAGAAAACTCTTCATCCATCCCTGCCCTAAATTCAGAGAGTGATTTATTACTAAATTGTCTTTTTATTTCGCCACTTACAATGAAGTCTATGAAGATTTCTTCTTCGGAAGTTGAGAATCCTTTGGGAGTATTTTGAAATGGATCCCAAACCCACTCGCAACTTGCTATCAAGTTGTCATCAGGAGGAAAATACTTATTAAAATTTCTTTGCCAGCATGGCTAAATGATTTTTTAATGGATATAAAAACAACTTTCTCTTGCTGTTTTCAAACATTCACATCTGGCTATTTTATATAACATTTTAAGAAGCTTTTTCATTCACGAAGTATTTTTATAAAAATGATATCTACTTTTCATATGATTTTAATTATAATTCGAAAAATCTTGGGGTTTGTTAACGTACTCACTATGAAGCGTTTCCAAATATCATTTAACTTTATTAGGGTTCATGATCTCTCCTGCCAAAAGTTTTTGAGCAAATGACACGCATGGGTCTTTTTTCGTCATTTACTTTAGTACTGATAAACAAAAAATTTAAGTATTTTACAGAATAATTTCTTGATTTTATTTTCAGAACCATGCTTGTCTGTGCAATTGATGCATATCGTATAATTTTCGCTTAACCACTTAAAAATTTATCCATAATTCTGCATAAATCTACTGCCGTAAATATTTAATACCGTGAATTTCAATTAACACACAAATTACAAGATACATATTCACAATAGTTTCGATAGCGATAGAAAGACTGAGACTGGTCGAAATTGAACGAGGTACGATGGTCGCGCAGACGTTCCAAAATGTTCAAGACAAATCTGAACTTCTCGCGAAACCACGAGAATGTCCGATATGTTGGAATAAGATAGATAGCAATAGAGAAACATTGACTCTCAATAGAGCGGATGCAGTGGATCGGTGTTGCTAAATATCTATAAACTTTCTTATTATTGGTAATTTGAAGATTTTTAATTAAGGTCGTAGTGTTGCTTTAGCATCAATATACTCAAAATACATTTCTATCTTATGAGAGGGGACGCGATGAAAATTATGACTGAAAATTATCATTTTCGTCATGTTTGGGCCGCAAATACTGAAAGGTTGAGAAACGCTGCATTAATTCGAGCAGTTAGGTTTGAGCATATCTGCTGTGCTCGGAATATTTCTACTTTGTAAACTAATCTAATAGTTCTTGTATTCTGCAATTCGAATTCGACGCTTGTAATTTCACTTCATGAAAGCAACCGTTGCCATGTCCCAAAATTGGAGAGGCATCTTTTAAAATTGTTTCACCTTTGCAATTATTTTTGGTAGGTTTCGGCATTTGTCTCTTTCCAGTATTCTCCTCGAATATGGCTATATTTAAAAATCAAAAATACATTAGGGATTTCTACTTTATCGCTGTCTCCGTAACAACTTTGTTGTTTTGGATACGATTTTTTTTTTGTAGCCATTAAAAGTAGCCATTATTTTGCGTCTCAAAACTGGTCGCTGTAGTGTTACAACAAAAGGGCGGTGATGACAGGTGGTGAAGGACTCCAATCTGTGGAGCTACTCACAGATAAGAGGTTTAGTTGGTAGGGCGCAGTTGTACATACGCGTGATTGGCTTAAGGATAACGGTCTGAAGCTCGCTTCACTCAAGACCTCAGTGGTACTGACGGTGGATGGAGAAAAATTAGTGACATAAATATTATAGTTGATGTACTATTACAGTTATTATGTATGGTTAGTATGTAGTATTATAGTTGGTGTTAAGGTCAACATATTATATATTATCTTGGTAATATCAAGCCTAATATCATACCATGGTATTTCATTGAGAGATCCGGTTTATTTAATAAGCACATTTCGGAGATTACTACTAAGGCGAAAGAAGCAATTATGGCCTTATGTTGCCTAACGGGAATAAGGTAGCAACCCAGAGTTTACAACCGGAAACTTGTACTATCGGACACTACTTCTGTGTTATATATAATACTTGCCTCAATTGAAGCTTTGACTAAGAAGAAAAATGTCAGTCGATGGGCATTTCTCAAAAGACGTGCAGTTATTAAAATAATAGCTGCATACAGAAGAATATCTAGTGGAAGTGCTGTCTGAAGTTCCACTCGTAAATCTTAGAGCTCATCAACTAACAAGGGTATGTCTAAAACGGACACTAACATTCTCCTTATTCAAGAATAACAAGCTGATTGAGATATCCCCAGCAATGGATTATGGGCTAAAAAGCTGATCCCAAGAATCGAACCCTGTATCAAGAGAAAACACTGGCGAGTTTAATGCATACTGACACAGATTCGGGCGAAGATTAATAAGAATATATTGCAAGCTTATCGATACTTTGAACACACTTTCTATGGCTGAGACAGCCAATAGAAAGTGTGCAATTTTTATTGACATAGAGGCAGCATTTCCTTCTTTATGTTGGAGTTCTGTCGTCTATGAATTAGAACGCCGCAACGTTCCTGAAAGCCTGCAGGCCGTGGTTAAAGACTATTTGTCTAACCGAACGGCACTGTTCAAG
>JAAAKQ030404664.1:0-25094 GCA_010016005.3 Zanna intricata
GTGTGTGTGTGTGTGTGTGTGTGTGTGTGTGTGTGTGTGTGTGTGTGTGTGTGTGTGTGAGTGTGTGTGTGTGTGTGAGTTGTGTGTTAATTTATTCTAAGGAAAAAACTTTTATATTTTTATAATTTTTACACTTTCAAACTGCAAACTGCTGAAGCTCTGGAGATAATCAGCAAACAAAGGTTTTTTTTTCATGTAATTGAAGAACGGAGTAAATTTGTATTATGTGTAAGTACAGAAAGGAATAAGAGAAAAGGAAATTATTATAAATTTTCTTTAAAGCTTTTTACTAAAATTATTCTTAATTACACTAATAAGCCTAGACGCACACATAGAACTTGGTAAAGAAAAAAATATTTATATGAACTTAGATCTTACTATCTTACTTTTAATATTTAACTATAAAGAAGCCAATTTATGTTTACAGTAAATATAAATGCATATAATAACACCTTTGTTAATCGAAATGTCTCTTTTAATGAAGGCATTAAACTTAATAAAAATTCAATAACAACATGAAGTTCAGGAATATAAGATATTAGAATTAAAAGCATTTAAAAGTTGATTTTCATTTTTCAGCTAAAAAAAATTGTTTAAATAATAACATAAAACCTTACCTCTCATAGTCTCTACACCTCTGAGTACAAGGGCATTATTAACAATATTAACATTGCTTTAGCTAAGTGAAGTAAAATTTTATTTTAATATACTTGAAAATTAATACAAAAAAAAAAAATACAATATTTTCTCTCGTTACTGGAAAGTTGGTAACAGTTACAGATTTGATTGCAACAACATTTTTGTCAGACAATTTGGACTTTTTTCAACCGATTTTCTGTTAAATTTTCTAAGTACGTCTAAATTTGTATTATCCTGATTTTTTCATGGAAGTATATAAATCTACTATCATCGACACTATTATAGTGACATTTTGTAAAAAAGGTTGTGTTATTTCATTTATAAGTACTTAGAATTAAATTGGTTTACGCATTGAAGTAAAATATCAGTTGAGTAAAATTAAATAAAAATAAAATTTTATGAATTCGTAAACAACAAAGAAAACTAATTTCTCTTGCTATATGATTTCTCAAAAAAAAACTGAAAACGGCGGGTTGGCGTTTTATAGTATTTACAGTTACATCATTTAAAAAATATGTAAAATTCTAAACATGTTTAATTATTGTAAATTAAAATATTGCTATTTATACGCTTATTGCCACCGATGCACTAGTTATGCCCTATTTCAGCCAATTAGCGATGTAAAAGAGAAATAATAATTATAATTATTACTAGTGTACAAAGTTAAGATACAATGAAATCTCATTACTACTTAGCCAAATAAATTTTATGACAATCCCTTGGACTAACAAGTTAAAAAGTAAGTACAATCTGAACAAGACTATCTGAAAATGTTAATTTTTTTGGAAGACGAAAACAAGAATTACTGTCTGAGATCATTTGATGTGTCATTTGCATTCAGTTTTGACCATAAAACAAAAATAAACGTATCAGGTCAGAACACGAAATCTTAATAAAATTTTATTTATCGCGTAAGTCTAGTGATCAGGAATTTTCAATAGATAGTAAAGTTTCAGTGAAATAATTCACTACTTTACTTGAAATCGATTTAAAAAATGTTGGTTTTAGGAGAAGCTTTGCCAATCATACAGCCAACAAAGCAGTCATCATTTCCCGGTAGTAAATTATTTAAAGAAACTTCGCTGTATCAAATAGTGACCGAGTTGAAATAACAAACCGAAAACTGTTAAAAATCCTAATACTTCAAAGCACAAGAGAATTATTAAAAGTTAAAATAAATAAAAAAACTTACCTTAAATAAATTAACAATAAAATAAAAAATAGTCCAATAAGGATTAATTTATAAATATTGCTTACCTTTGGCATTCATAATACGTTCAAAACATTACACGCCGAACACACGCACTAGAGCTTGTGTAGTGAATTAATTACCATAAAAAATAGTAAAATGAGTGTTTCTATAGCTGTTTTAAAAAAAATAAATGGTAAATATTAAACCAAAAAAACCGTACAGTTTCACTGTGGACTAGACGAATCGAAGGGCAATTTAAGTTATTTAGTTTGTGTTTAAGATAACTTTTGACTTTTAAATTAAATATTTTAATCTTTTAAATTAAAAAAAAATCTAAAGAGTAGTCTTTTGTGTATGTGTACGTTTGTTTATGTGTAAATGTAAATATATATTGGCCGAACTCCGTGGCGCGAGTGGTGTTTCTTTCATCCGAAGGTCCCGGGTACGAATCTCGGTCAGGCATGCCATTTCTACCACACACTACAATTCATTCATCTCATCCTCTGAAGATATACCTTAGCAATGGTTCCGGAGGTTAAAAAAAGTGTAAATATATATATTAGAAAGCTTTTTTTATGTTACCTAAGAATTCTACTGCTTTTCTGTTAATATTTTGTTTTATATGCATTTATTTCTTTAAAATACGTTGTTTATTTATTTGCATTTACATTCTCTTTTATTATTTTCCTCTGTTTCTATTGATGATGACGGTTTAAAAATCGAAATGAGTACTACTTTTAAATATATTTTATTTAGATATTTTTGGGTATTTTCTTTATTAATTTTAGTAAAATAATTTTAAATTTTCCAAAATTAATACGCCATTCATATGTAGTACCTTCAATCAGGATATGTACATCGTCAAATAAATTTTTTCTACTGCTTAACAATCATGTTCACATCTCGAGGTTAAATAAATGTTATTCTAAACATTTTTTCATTAAACAATGAATACATGGTTTAACTTAAAAAAAATGAGCAAACAAAATACATAAAAATTCATTACTATCCGCATTTAATCTACTCTTAATTACAACTGATTAAACGAGTTCAAAATGTGTTTCTTAATATTTAGTCTAAGCGCTAGCAAAATTGATGATATTTATTTTTACAGACGCTAAATTCTGGGTCGGTAGAGGCAGCAAACCAAGTCCTCAAGGAATAAGAGTCCCGGATGAAAACGGAAAAGAAAATCCATTGAGAAGATACGACCGTAAAACTATCGTTCTTACTCTACCTGGAGATCTGACAGTTTTCGACATCGGTCACTTTGGAGTCTGGTGTGAAGCATTTACAGTCGACTTCGGTCATATCCAAATCGGCCGAAACTTAAACGTTCCTCCATCACTTAAGATGCTCGGAGTATCTCCACAGGTAACCGAATATCAACTAAAATTATTTTATCAGGTATTAGTAAGATAATTCTCAAGAAAATACGTAATAAAACTAGAACAGAGAATGTACATATTTTTTTTTATCTGAGCTAAACATATTTCAGTTTGTAAATATGTATGGTATGTTATCATTTATAATTTATCATTAGTTTTTTTGAAAAAATATATTTTTATTTTACACGTTATCGTATGCCATGCAATTAAAATTAATTTTTCTTGATTCTAGAAATACTTAGAATTTTTCGTTAATGCTAACAAAAAATGACAAAATTTGTGTGCAAGTGATTTTTTGCCAAAATCATGAAACATATTAAAAATGCTTGAGATAATAAAATCGTTTTAAAAGCTCCTTTAGCGAAGATTGAATTAGTTATCTGAAATGAATTAGCGAAATAATTTTTTTATCTGAATTAATTCATTAAGATATTTTGATTAGTTTATTTTTGTTCTTTTTTTTTCTTTACCCCGGACCAAACCCACAGTGAAGCACAGCACAGACCGAAGGAGGGGGAAATATCCACTCTAATGGCTCTGCCCGTCCACCAGCAGTACGTACGACACGACAGGTCAGCCCACCGGTTCGGATCATTTACGCTGTCTACCTCTAACCCCTGAGATAGGAGACTAAAGCTAACATAGTCAGCCTGGGGCCGGGACTCGCTCTTGATGCCAGCGCTTCAAATGCAGTTCCTCCGCAAAGGGGGCCGCACCGGGACTCGGTCTTTTATTTTATCGCTGGCATGGCAGGGCAAAAGAATCCCCGACTCTTCTCACTGCCGCCTTCGGTGCAAGCAAAGACGAACGGCAGCTCTGCCGGAAGCTGTCCCTCATCCCCTAGACTCTCCATCTTCCCTATTCTTCTGTTGCAGGATCGATGAAATAAACTTGGAGACTGCCCGGAAGTTGAGTTCAGCCCGTAGCATAAGGAGCACAAGTCCTCCATGCCCACCAGCCACTGCCTCTGCCACCTCCTCCTGAGTAGTAGTGTCCTCCAAGTCGTGATTGTGGATCAAGGTGTGACGATTACTACGGAACTGCAGTCACAGATAGCTGCCTTTAGGGCCACATCTTTCTCTGCCCTCCGTACACGAATGCATAGTCCCCTCCTGCCGAAGAGACTGAATGTTACCAATTTCCTGTTGTGACACGGATCGTTTCACTTGCTTCACCCACTCAGCATACGAGCAGTCGGGGGATCGAACTACTTTAGTGAAATAATTCACTACTTTACTTGAAATCGATTTAAAAAATGTTGGTTTTAGGAGAAGCTTTGCCAATCATACAGCCAACAAAGCAGTCATCATTTCCCGGTAGTAAATTATTTAAAGAAACTTCGCTGTATCAAATAGTGACCGAGTTGAAATAACAAACCGAAAACTGTTAAAAATCCTAATACTTCAAAGCACAAGAGAATTATTAAAAGTTAAAATAAATAAAAAAACTTACCTTAAATAAATTAACAATAAAATAAAAAATAGTCCAATAAGGATTAATTTATAAATATTGCTTACCTTTGGTATTAGCATAATAAATTATTATTAAGCTTTATTCTACTTATTTATTCTACTTATAAATTTTCTTTTGTTGTACTATTAATTTAATACTAAAATAATGTAGTTAAATTCATCTCAAACTATTAAAGACATTTAACTTAAACTATTAAACTGAAAATCTTTTGAGGGTACTGTTGATGTCTGTAGAGCCCAAAATAAACAAACACAAGGAGAAAGACTTGAGCTTAGATAATGTAATTCTTTTTAGTCAGAAAGCTAATGAAGATTTAAATTATAATTTAATTTTTACACGAACAGTAAATAAATAATAAACCAGATTTATTTGAAAATAAAATAAATTTAAGCTACTAAATTTTTTTTCAGTTTCACAGTCTAAATTTAAACAGGGCACTGTAATTCATATTAAGGAATTGTATAAAAATCGCAATCTGTGAGCCGAACAAGCTGGACACAAAGAGTTTGGCTGCAAGAATGTTTAATATCTAAAAGAAATTAAGTACTGATACACATACATTCTTTTGAAACGGAGTAGAAAATATTATTTAACTAAGAGTCAAACATTAAATGATTTTTTCCAATCGGTAGTAGATTGTACAAAAACATATCTAATAAATCTGTAAAAATGTTTAACGCCTTCTTATATCCCTTTAAGAATTAGTATTTTAAGAGGTACTGATTTGACTACGAAGAGAGAATCGTGCGGTCAAATTTAGGTAATTGTAAACACAGATCCACTTAAATTTAGAATAGAAAAGCATTTTCAATCTTTTTTCGAGGATCTCTTTTAATAATGAACGATTTCTATTTCTAGCCTGGATAATTAGCTCTAGTTTGCTTGTGCATAACATAGAAGGATTTAAGAAATTAAATGTTTTTAAAATTTCATAACCTTGAATTTCTCACATACATGTCATACCTAAATAGTCAAACTCACATACATCACGTACTTAATAGGGTACAAGCCACTGGATTATTTTTTCTATTGAAAATTTCATTTCTTAATAAGCAGCACGAATAGACTACGTGTTTAATTATATTAATAATAATGAAATATAATCATAGTAAAAGAATGATATAGAAATAATAATTATTGTATAGAAATTTATATATTAACCCTTTGCGTGATAAACAAAAAATGCTAAGATTTTACCCAAGCTTGGTTCTTAAAGAGTACCGAGATGAAATTTTCAGATGTTAAATTCATTTAACTAGAGAAATGAGAATAGTCTAAGCGCATAACCCATAACATTAAAAACATAAAGCTGAATTAATAAGTTTATTCAAATTTAAAAAAAAAGATTACAAACTATTGAAATAAACCACCACTTTACAGAAATACCTGTTGAAAATCGAGAACATTAAATAAAACAAAAAAATATTACCTGAATGATGTTGCCTTTGTTACGAAGTGTTAATTATTACCCGGTAAAGATTAAAAATTGATAATAAACTGGGAACCAGAATTCGTTAAAGAACGCCTTATTTCTGAAGAAGAGGGACATCTTTCCTTTTCCTTGAACCGTGTTCTTCTATCGGAATTTTGGTGATAAAGGCAATCATTGTTATTTCGACTACTCCCCGAATTACCTCTGGAGTTTTAATAACTTACGGTGATCTTCTTATAACACAGCCTTAAATTCTTAAATCGAGAAGTTCTGCTCGGTGCTCGACCTTCAGCATTTTCACTTTCTAGATGAGGAGAATAGATAGCATTTATCAATTCTCATGCGGACCAAACATTTCAAATTATTTGGCGTAAATATACTATGATTTCAGGCTTCTTACGCATTTGACACAACACTTCGTATCCCTGATCCTCTCAACCCGCAAATTCCGCTCTTAGAATTCTTTTTTTATATCACATATAAAAGTCTGTATTCAAAATTCCCTGTATTCTCCTATAAAATTAACCAGTAATCGCTCTTTTTGCTACATCCTTACATATTCATCTACTATTTTTCAATTTATAAAATTTTTTTTTATGAATTTTTCTATTGCTATTAGATTAGTTCGGCTTTATTTACAGAATATCCAGTTGTTGTTTCTAAATTGTCAAACACACTAGAATGTCATGATATTAGTCCATAACTAGTAGAAGCATTTTCGTTTTTCAAATAATATCTGGTGTATGTTACGCAATCCTATGCAGGCGTTTTGGTATAACCCTAATAAAAAAAGATTATAAAACGCTTGTTTTAATAAACACGAAACTCAAAGCATCTTCTTCGTCGAAGATCTCTTGGTTATTACACCTACTTGATGAAGAAATAGTGAAATTGTTTGCGGAAAAAACGATAAGAAGAAATTATAAAATATATTTACTCGTATATATAAGATTAGACGGTTGAATAATCTAATTAAAATTAAAAAGTGATCTCAAGATTATAATTTTTTAAATTTCTTTAAGAAAAAAGGAAATACCATTGGATGAGAAATAAAATTAAACATTTCATGCAAACTCGATGTAAATTAACAAAATTGCATACAAAAATTATACCGTATAACATTCGTAATAATCGTCAATGCGTGAGAGGTATGCATGTCTAATTTCAACTCCTAATACCGGTAATTCGAAATTAGAAGATGATGTGTTTACTATTTAGAGACGAAGTAGTTTCCTACTAGCGCGTGAAAGGTCATTCAGCCAGCCAGCATGCCGCCTTCCGACCTAAAACTGTGCAAACCTCTTCTTATTATAATTACTTTACTCACTAAATCTACTGTATTGCACTGTTAGGCACTATTATACACATACTCGTACATGAATGCATCATTTTGTGAATGACCCGCCATTACAACCGTTCAAAGCTGTGACCCCCAGCAGAACTGCATTATGCAACTACAAATCCTGTTTTAGTCGGCAAATTAGTATATTGTTACATAATACATATATGTTTATGTCATCATTCATATGAAACTCACGGTAATAGATGATTACTGTTATTATTATATTACGGAAAATGTTAAAATTTTATTACAATACTTTTATTAAGTAAGTACTCGTACATACATAGATTGGGTAATCAGAAATTTAAAAAAAAAAGTCGTGAGGAAATTAATATCTTCAACGGAAATCTAATCACCCACCCTATAATAAAAATAACCGTAATTACAGGTTAACTCTTAACTACAGGTTAATAACCTCGTGTTCACATTAAATAATTCTGTTTAGCAGTTAGTGTTCGATAAAAATCGATTACCATCGATCCAGTAAAGTAGTACTGAATACAATTAATAATACTTTTAAGATTGAAATTAATAAATTTCCGATAATAGTTTAAATAATGATTAAAATTTGTAGATCTCTTTTCTCTTTAATCATGCCTATTTGTTTGTTCTTTAAAACCGTTCTTCAAAGTATGTTTTATGCTTTTTTTAAGCTACTCTTTATCATCATTTTCTATTAGCTGAATTACGATTTTTTATTTATTTTTTTTTTTAGTATTTACCTAACCTCAAAACAGCAACGAACTAGTTCATAAACTAAAAAATTCAAATCACTTTTAGGAATAGATAATGACTTCTTATGCTCCACTTAACATTGTTTTTTTGCTATTAGGTGATACTTCTATTCTTTCTTTAATAAAATGAAACCTTAATAGATTTTAAGAAAATGTAAAATTTAATATAGTGCGAATTTTCTGCTTTATTAGTTCACAATAACTTACATTGGAAATAAAAATGTATAGAGTATATCGTATTTCTAACCACTAAAAAAATAAATAAAACAGTTTAGGCTTTACAGAATGTAGGCTTTTACTCTACCTGTGATCAAATTTTACAAGCAGAATATTATTTTTTTTTTTTTAATTTAATTTCAATGAATCAATTTCGATCCTGTTAATTTTAAACAAAAATCGTTCCTAAGAAAGTTCTAGTAGACTGACATTGCTCAGATGCACAAGAAATAAGCGGTAACAATCAATCGGTATTGCTATTTCAAAGCTCTGATTCAAGGTAGAGATTATCAATTTTAATTCGGTTTTGTTTTTTAATATTAAAGCCTTATCCGAGAAATATTTCAAGTAAGTTATTTTATTGTAACACTCGACAGAATAGAATAGACCCTTTTAAAAACTATTTCGCTAATAAAATTCTACTTAGGAATTTTGAAACATTTTAGTTTTAATTGCATGATGTAATGATAGAGAAATAAAAAAACAAAAATATCTTTTCATTAGAACATTTTATATTTATTTATTACATTTCATAATTCATTAATAAGATTTTTTTTTTAAATATTACTTTGTTTTTAAATTCAATTAGACATATGCGGGGAGCTGCTGCAGAAGTAAAATGCATAATAATGTAACATAATTCAACTTATGAAAAAATTATGTGATCAAAAAACACCTAATTTGATTAAAATTTGTAAGACTATCTAGTCTTATAAAGGGTAATACTTGAGTCCAACTAAAATGGTAATGTTACAATCAAGGTAATACCTTACAAAAACAAAAATCTAAAAACAAAGATAAATGTAAAAAATTATAGTTAATGTTAGTTGACTATAGGTAAAAGTTTCTAATTCCAAACAAAAGGAAACTTGATTCTTTCATGTAAAACATTAAAAATCTTCAAAACATTTCTCTGAAAGAAAAATATCCCTATACTCATATATTAAGCCCAAGGACCTAATTAAAAGTAATTTTTATCGACAACCAACTTTTTCACTGGCTTACAACTAATAAACAGTAACTGTAGATCTCTGAAATTATTTTTATACAATCCTCTAAATTGATCTATGTTTCAGTGATTTATTTTATCTTAGATTTTGTCTTAAATTTTATTGAAATTCTTTTGCTTGTAAATTTATCAGTTATTTGACATGTTTCCAACATATCAAAATACTTTTTGCATGTTTGAATGAGCTAAATACAGTAATTCTTTACTTTTATTTGTTAAGAAAAATACATTTACTTAATAATATACATATTATACAAAAATATTCGATGCCCTCACTTCATGTTGCCATACTTATTTTTTTTGAAAAATAAAAAAAATATGGTATATTTTGGAATTGAAATTCCAAACATAATTATAGTTTTATCGTATCATGAAATGGCTAAAGATGTCTACACTTAATGAAATGTATTGATACTTGATGTTACTTTAATTGTAATACAAATCGCTCAATATATTTTTCGGGTTGTCTTTATGCCAAGATGCGAGAAAGCTGTGGAGGGCCGAAGGAAGGAATTACATAATTAAGGTCGCTTTTCTTTTTCTGTCCTGTTGCAGAAAAGGTCTCGATCCCTCCAATTCTCGGCCCTCCAACAGTCCGTTCAGGTGAACAGTGAACAAGAAAAGGGGGGAAATTTCCAACAACAACAACAGCAACTGTATCGGCAACAGGAAGAGCAGCAGCAGCAACTTCAACAGCGTCAACAAATTCAGCAATATCAACAAGTTCAGCAGCAGCAGCAACAGCAGCAGCAACTTCAACAACTTCAGCAGCAGTTAAAACTTCAATCGAATCAAAATTCTTTTAATTACGAAAATGTGTTGCCTCTTTTCAACGTTCAGGAGTCACTAAGACCTACAACTTACAGACCGCAATTTCTTTTAGGGCCGAACGACCATCGATTTAGTAAGAAACAGACGGAAGGCTATCTTCCGCTTTCCGACGGTAAAACTCCACCGCAGCAACAAGACGATCAAGTTGTACAGATTTTACCATCAATTTCTCTAAGTTCAGACGAACATCCCGAACTGCTCCCACCATTCCAGCAGTTTGTTCAGCAACAACCGCAACAACAACGACTTCAGCAACAAATAATCCCATCATTTTCTCAAAGTCCTTCTTTCACGTTAGAAGCTCAATCGACAAATGACAATGTGGCTACTGAATTCCTTACCGTACCTCAACAGGACTCAAACAATTATTTTAATATCGATTTCACGACGGTTCAACCGGAAATCCAGGATCATAAAGTTGAAAATCATAACGTTGAAAATCACTCGCCAGTACCTATTCAGGGACGATCTTTTAGCCGATTCGTTATTTCAAGCGATTCTGGATCTTCAGATTCTTTTGTGCAGTACTAAATATATTATTGTATTAAAAATATTATTAATGAAAATAACAGTATTATGTGTTACCGTAAGGTTATTTATAATATATTAAACCGCTAAATGAAGGAAATAATGATGATTACAGAATAAATATTACTAACAATTCACTTTATAATTAAGATGCATAAATTAAATTTAGATGTTTTAATTTAATTAGTAAGATGATATATTTGATAAATCGTAATATTCAAAGTTAGCCTTAATTTTATGAAATGGTATTGTTCTTTTATTGGCAAAAAGATTTATTTTTAACGGCAAACAGATCTTTTATGTTATAGAAAGGTGTATTACAAGTAAAATACATAATGATAAAGAATTTTTTTTTAATAACTGAAATACTTATTAGAAAAATATTCAAAAATAGTGAGCAAAACGTGCCAAAAAATATTTTTAGTCAGATTAATTTTTTTAACTTTTTTTTATGAAATATTTATTTAATAATCTAAATTTTTTTTCTTCGGCCAGTTTATAGTACGATAGTAAAAAAAATGAAGTTACCATAATTTAATGTGATATATTTCATTATTTATAAATAATACAAATTCTTTGCTACTTTCATAGATTGTATTATTACATGTATAGTGTTCATTTTAATATTATTTATTATAAGAATTATATAGTTTATGTAGTGTAATATTTCACAGACATACGTATTTAGCGTAATTATTTACCACCGATAATCAAAACATTCATTTATATTATTTCATTAAAAAATCGGGCATCACTTCTCATTTTAAGTAATTTAACCATCCGTGTTAAACTGTATAATACTAATTTTTGTTTGTTTTTAATGGAAACTAAGTTATCTTAATCAGTTTTTCTTTTTAAATGAATATCCTTTTAGTACGTTTATTATCCTCCTACATACATTGTTTTCTAAAAAAAAAAAAAAATAATAAATAAAGAATAATATCTAACGGAACTGGGTTTTGTGACACTGAGGAATTATTTACTTTTTGATTTAAAACGTAAAAGTGTAATATTATTAATTTCATACACGCATAACCTGTACACTATTATTTAATGAACATTGTTAATTTAGGTTATTGACTATATATCTTAAAAATAATTATAAGTAAATAATAACTTATTTTTTATATAATAATACTACATACATTCACCTAAATTTAAGGTCATATAAAAAAAAAAAACGAATTGCGTGTTAAAATGAAACCATACAATTACCGCTTGCTTTATTTTCTAAAGAAAAAATAATAATATCAAGGATTATATTATTATTGTTATTTTTACCGTTAAATTACTGTCAATTTCATTTACTATGATTATAATTACTTAAAATACATAAAACTTGAGAGCATAATCTACTATTTACAATAAATATAAGGATAGATCTTAAACATCAATTTTTTTAAGTTAATTAATTTTACAAGAGTTTATACAGAAGGTTAACCGCAAGATTATTTTAAATGTAAATCGGGTGTTCCTAGAAGGCAAATTTTAATTCAAATTAGACATTTATTTCTTAACTATATTCAATATTCTGTGCTGAATACATCAATTTTCTCGTGATATATTTTAAAAATTCTTTACTTTTTGGTTTACAAACTTCCTACAGCCTATACTCCACAGAGTGTGATACCGCATAATTATATCGGTTCTAGGAAATTAATGTGGGATAAATTTATAATTAATTAACCTTTATCGGTTAATCAGATAAAATATTAAAAAAAGAACGAAATGAAGTGTTTTATACAAATATAAAAGAAAGAAAAATGAAAATGGTACCGCGTGTTTGAAAATTTTACACTATTATTAAGGTGCTTTTAACATTGTATTGAAAACTGAAAAGTGAATCTGAATTATTAGAACTCGTCACCGATACCAAAAGTAGGTTATTTGTCAGTATTACTTCGTGCTTTTAACCTATCAATTGATTCAGAGATAATATAATTTCTTTTGATTTATATATTTGTAAAACTACCTTTGAAATGCCTTACAAAGTTTTACACGCACGTTATCGATCGTTGTTCTTTAATTTTGTTATGAGATAATTACAAGTTATTCTCCAAATGCAAAATTTTTTACAAATTGTCAAAATTTTTTTTAATGTAATAGTTTTCCTGAGTATTTATAACACTAAATTTAATTTCAAAACATCATTATTTTTCAGTGGTTCATAACATAATATTTTTATAAAGATACGATCAGGAACATATGTATTAAATATTTAAAACTAAAATATATCCAATTCATTTTTGTCCATTTTAATCGCTGACTCCAACAAAAAAAAATAAATAAAAATATTTTATTTATTATGATTTATTTTTTTTAGCAAAACAGGATCAGTACATTAGAAGCTATCAAACAACCCATTATTTTTTTTCTGATAAATGATTGAGATTTTTACATCATTATCCGCCGCATCTAAAATATAAAAATTTAATTTCACCGGTCTTTTGTTAGAGAACGTAAATAAACTATTCCAAGTATGATCAGAATAATAAAATTTTTATTCGTAATCAAATTCTGTCAATGTTTGGACCGATCGAAATCTTAATATGTATTTGTTGTTCGAATATAATAGACTTAAATTTTAACAATTAATAATAAATTAGGAAATTAATTTCTTAAATACGTGTGAAAGTCTTCGTGTGTTTGATTTGCATTTAATAATTCGTAATGAATAAAAAAAAAATTACCGGCAGCAAATATAACAAGAGCTTTCCCTTAGCATAGAATCTGAGGGAAAGTATAATCTATCGATGACATATATTAAGAATCACGTATAAGAATGAAGCATCATGCCCATTCATTCAATGGGCTGGTCTGTGAGTAATTTCTTTATTTTTTGAATATTTTTTTCCTTATAATTAATTTTATATAATAAATAAATTTACTTCGTAGTAGTAGACAATTTATATGAATTTACAATACATGATTTTTAAATTGAATTTTTATCCAAAAAACACGAAGTAAATATCTATTTTGAAAGAATAAAATTAATTTTAACTTTTTCTCATTCATTTTAAAGTACACTATTTTTTTATGTGGATACGGAAAAAATACTTTTGAAGACAAGCTTAAGCCTCATGTAGATAAATCTGACTTTAAAGAATACCTAAATTAAATTTTAAGGGGAGACATTTAAATGAAAAACACTTTTACTAGATTTTTTTTTTTGTGCGATAGCAATTATTTAATGTGCTAAAAGAAACCTGGAAATACATACTAACAAATTTGAATAAAATATTTAATTAGAGATTAATTTTTTGCCAATGTTATCTTATCGTTCTCTTACGAGACGTATGCGCTCTAAAGTTAACTAAAGAAGATGACTAATTAAAAAAAAGAAAATAGATGATTTTTAGTTTAAAGGTTTTTTTTTTTAATATTTGTTTCTACATAAATACTGACTTATGTTTAGGCGCTGAGATAAAATTGTGATTGATTATAAACTACCAACGAATACATACCTAACTTTATTTATAACTGTACAATTTTCCTTCTGTTACGTAAAAATTTCTGAAATAAATAATTTTGCACGCGTGGGCATTAACAAAATGTAGACCTTTAGCTTGTTACTTTTTCAAATGAGTTAACATCAGCGTTTTGGAATTAAAAAAATGATATGTGATTCGCGATAAACGAAGTGCAACAGTGTTTGCGAAGTAAGGTCATAGGTCCAGTTTCGTAACAGTGAAAGCGAAAGTTAACTCCTCTGCCGAGTAAAACTCACGCACTCTAATAAATATACATCATTCTGAATCTCTATGTTGAAAATGTCTAAAAGTTTAAATTCGTAAAAATTTGTTTTTCTGTTTTTTACAATTTAAAATGTAAATGAAATCAATTCACTATTTACGAGAATAAAATGTTAAAATTCGCTGCAATTTTACAGGATTTCCAAATTCCAGTATCGTAAAAATAAGCCGGTAAATCATTTAATTATTAAAGTAAACAACCACTGCAAATTTTATTTTATTATCAAAAAGTATAAATGTTTTTCGTAATTAATATTTATTTACAATCAAAAAGTGTTTTAAACTTGAGGTTTGTTCTAATAATTTTCACAATGATAAAACATAGAATACATTTAAGAGTACCTAAAGTAATTATCTTAATTTCTACTAGGATCTTTTATTAGTAACTCTTGTTAAATATGATTGAAAGTGTGAAAGAAAGATTTGCTTTTACTTACTGTACGTCGGAAGATTAATAAATATATATATATTTTTTTTTTATTACAAAAAACACTACAGGTTATTTATCAAAACCGTATTATTTAAACTACTCGTAATACACAATAAAAATAAATACTTTCTGAAAAGAAACTTCTTGGACCACGCACAATCTTATAAGCATTTTTATTTTTTTCTTCTTACATTCCTATTAATTACTTTTAAAAAAAAGTATTTTTTAATAAACTCTAAATATGATAATAAAATGACCTTAAATTCAGGGTAAAATACTAACCAAATAACTGACTAATGATTAAATTTCTTCATTAAATAACTAAATATTCTCGTATACATTATGCTACAGTCTTCATCATATAAAAATTGATAAATAATTTTCGCTACTTACGTATTAGAAAATTATTTTTAATTGAAGAATTTTTTCATAAAAAACGTAACATGTAAAAAATATTAATTTAAAAAAAAGGTGTAAAACTCGAAAAGTCTATAGTCCTAATTTTTTCGCACATTATTTATCTATCAGGCTAGGTTCGACAGAATTTATTAAAATTTGTTGTTTATTTAATAACGTTAGGCTTATTATACTTTTAAGTGCTATTTAAACATACTGAAAAATTGTTAAAGATTATCGTTTTTCCACTGTATTAGTTGAACATATTAACTTAGGCACACCTGTATTAACTTATATCAAATAATGTACAAATTTTTAAATGTTTATTTTTTTATTTTAAATAGTAAATAAATCACTAGTCAGTGAGGCTTCACCATCCTAAACAGTAACTTAAAAATTATATATCACTTATTCATCAAATTATACAATCCTAAGTATCTTAAAATACCTAGTTCTTAAAAATTTCCTTTCAACACGGTTCTTTGTCAATATTTTTTCTTACCTTCTTGTTCAAATTCTTCATTTTGTACGCTTATAGCAATTTTCCAGCATCCTTTTATAATAATGAGCTGAAATTCCATTTTATTTTTTACTGTTTTTTAATGTATAATTTCTCAAAAATAGTTTACGAACACATGTTTTTTTTAAATTTATTAACAATTTTAATTTCTTATTAAAAAATAAACATTTTTTTTCTTGAAAGACCGAAATATAATATAACTGCTTATTTCTTCACAACTTAATCTGTTAAACCCTTTACAATCAATTTCTACCAAAACAATATAATTCTAAAACCTCTTGTATACTACAAAACGAACTTTAATATTTATTGAACCGATTTATTTTATTTTATTTTTTTTTTTTTGTAATTGCTAAAGATCAAGTTATCAAAAATTATATTCTTACAATAAAAATCTTTAGTTTATTTTTAATAGATCAGATGATCTAAAAGAAAAGAGACGAATACAATTTTTGTTTAATATCCCTTTTTTCATTGATTTTATTTATTTTTTTTTTTTTGTAATTTCTAATATAAAGCTTATAAAACTTTCCTCATTTAGTTTAACACGGAATTATATTATTTCATTATAAATATTTATCATAATTATTTACATTTATATTATCGTCATGAATTATTTAATTTATTCTTAGTCTTTTCATTTCATCAAATTTAAATGCCAAATTACTTATTTCATTAATTCTTAAATCACATCAATCTCCACAGAATCAATGTATATCTTTTTACATCGATTAAACCTCGCCTTTTCAAAGTAATAAGAAATTTTTAGATAAAAGTTCTGCTTTGCCATTTATATTCATTGTTTCATATTATTTTAGATTTATTTTTTACTTAAACATGATAACTGTTAACTACAAATTTAATTTGATTCTCCATTTATCACTATATTTAGCTAATCATCTATCCAATTAAATCATTTCACTGTAACATAACCAACTTATATGAACGCCATATTATTTTTTTGATAATCTATATTTAGATTTTTTTAATAGTAAATACAAGATGTATATAAATTATATTCTTATTCGTGTGTATATAACAATCTCATAATACGTAATTTATTCCGATGAAATTTACTTCTCAACCCGTCTGATTTATTATAATGTGTTAGTTTTAATTAATTTCATATGCCATTTTATTGCCATTATTTAATAGTAAAATGCATTCATCATATTCATATAGAATTAGAACTAGTTTGTAAAATATTGTATGACATTTTAAAAATGAATAAATCAATACCTGAATCTAATACTGTGTTGCTTTTTCAAGGTCCATCTACTTCCTTTCTTTTCAGTAGACTGTAGGCTAGCTAGCTGGGCGGCAACATAAACAAATAAACTACCATCAACTGAAAATTCTTATGGCTGAATACTGCTTAATCAAAACGTAATCTGAAACCCGTCTTTCTTTCGATTCGGCCGATCGTAGAAAAAATACAATACATTACTGTATATTTTTAAAACGCCTAATACGAAGAGAAGAAAAATCATGAATTTTATTCCTACTGCTACCACGCATGCCAATAAAACGCGCACGTAACATAGCTCAACTATAGTCCTTTACAACTAAGCCCACCGGGCTGCTCTAGTGGTTAACGCGACATCAGCTGATTTCGAAGTCGAGAGTTCTAAGGTTCAAATCCTAGTAAAGGTAATTTTACTTTTATACAGATTTGAATACTAGATCATGAATACCGGTATTCTTTGTTGGTTGGGTTTCAATTAACCACACTTCTCAGAAGTGATTACCTGGGATTTTGTACAAGACTCCACTTCATTCACAATCATACATATCATCCTTATTCATCCTCTGAAGTAATACCTTATGGTAGTTCCGAAGGCTAAACAGAAAAAGAGAAAGAAAATCCGTTTCAACCTTAGTTGATGCAGTCTGCTTGAGCAGAAAGTATTCACCGCTTGGCATATCGCTCAATCTACGTTACAACTCATCGGTTGTTCCGATTACATATTTGAAACTTTATTATATTTTTAAAAATATTCCCAAGCAACTAATAAAGGATTAAAAACTGGCCGAATTAGATTCTACAAACACATTCTTCATTCAATTTAATTTTAGGAACATATTTCAAAGATTCAAAGATTTTATTTTCAGGATAATGTCAAAATCAAAAGAGTAATTTAAATGTGAAGCCTTAAAGATTTCGTAGAGTTAAAAAATATTTTTGATTTAAAACGTATTTGAACATTACAAAATAATTTATTAATTTAATATGATAATAATAAGTCGCGTTTTAAGAAAAAAAAGATTACAAGAGTGCTGTGTGTAAAAATATAAAATTTAATTCCATTTCATTTTTGTCTAATTCAAAATAAAAATAGGAAAGTAATTATGAGAATATAAATATTTTGAAAATATTTTAATTTCAAATAAGAAGCTAGCATTACCTGTATTTCTATTTTGTGTATGTTTCTTTTTTTTAATTTCGTAATCTTGTATAACAAATTATAAATAATAATTTTTTTTTTTTAGTAGTTTTTGTCTGTATATAACGATAAAATAAGAAAGTAAATTTCTTTTAAGTCTTCACAGAAATTTTTAGTAGTAAAAATTATATAAAACTTATTGCTGTTAATATAATTATTTTCAAAATTACTTTAAGTTGAAATGGATCCAAAATTACAAGAATACATTTCATTAAATTTTATGAAGAAATTACTAGATGAATTTACTTAGATAAATACATTTTATTTAGAAAGCAAACATTAAAATTATTAAATTTCATCTATTTAAAAGTAAATATGACAAAAAAAAAATACAATTCTATATCATATTTAAATAATATATAAATACTTACGTAGCAGTTTTTATTCCTGCTACGTCATAATACTTCTTAAATAAGTGTGTTGGATATGCATAAAATGAGAAATCGTCTTGGTCACTTCTCGTATTTTAACAATTTTATTTATTTCTTTTTAATTTTTTTTTCTTGTATATAATTTTTTATTAATTTTTAATTTTAAATTACTTTTTTGGTAATTTTTTTTTAAATGTAAGTATTTTTAAAGACACTTTTTCTAATTATTTATTTATTCATTTAATATAATCGTTAAATTTAAAAGATGGATAAATTTTCCCCCTAATCTATTATATTTTTTTAATGAAAATTCTTATTTTTCTTCAAAACTATGTCCGCTGCAACTTAAAATTATATTCCAAGTAACGAAATTAAGACCGTTTAGATCGGTCTAAGGTGAAAGTCTCATATGAATGTTCGAAGACAGCCAAAAAGCCTGCGATCAGAAGTATAAAACAGAAAATGTAGGGGCGAGCACTCACATCGAGATTCTTAGGTATACTTCCAGGTTATTATAAAGGTTGGGTTTTGAAGTTACCGTTTAATTTCAGTATCAGAAATAAAATGCTGAATGCAGTTGAAATTAATCCATTTTCGAGCTTCAAACTTATTTCATCCACTTGAAAAAATTTCTTTACTAGGGTAAATAATTTAAGGATGGAAATTCGTATGGAATGTCGCTTCTAAGATATCCTGGTTGGTCCAAGCCCTGTCTGAATAGGAATTGCATCATCGCGCCACAAAAAAAAAAGTATTATTTCATATTGATTTTACTTCTTTTATCCTTCCTAATAAGAATTAAATGAAGAAAATATTTTAGAATGTATAATTTAATAGAACGCCAGTCGGTTTGAATTTTATTTTCATAAATATTATTTAGCATATAATATAAAATCATCTATAGATCAAAATAAATATTCATCTTATCCAAAGGTTAAGAATCAACTTAAGAAAGTCGTGTACAGCGATTTTTTTTTAAATCTTATCTTGGAATTTAAAAATTGCAAGCTGATATTCAAACACGGTATTTCGATCTTAAGATAAACAAGTTTTTTTACAGTTCACAATGCAATAATATTGTTTGCGGTTGTTAACGTATGAAGTTAGTAAACGCTAGATTAAACGATAAAAGGATCACATAATGTGAAGGAGGTTCTGGTTCTAGTCAGGTCAGAAACAATTGTGAAATATCTGTGCTATATCACCGGTCGTATCGTCAGTAATGATTACTACATCTTTGATTCCCAGTCTGATGGTTCCAATTAAATCGACGCTAGTAACGGACGTTGACCTGATGATGACTGTAAACAAAACTGCTTAATCATATACTTCATCTCTTTCTTAATTTCTTTCTTTTATTTGCAATCTTTTTCGCTGAATTGAAAACTTTTAATTACGCTCTTTTAAGTACGATTTCAAATCATAATGTTTGTAACCGACTGGCATGATTGAAGCTGTGTTATAATAGTCTAAACATGAGCATCTGAAATACTCCCCTATAAATACAAAATAAATTTATCTTTGTATTTTCATTGTATGAAATGAGATTCTTTACGGTATCCTCCTTTATAAAAATTCTCTTAATTTGTTTTTTTTTTTGGGGGGGGGGAAGTAGCAACGAAATTAATCTGCTTTCTCATAAAGATAATAAAAAATAAATAAATAAATCATATTAATAAAAATTTTGGTATTATTAAAAATAAAGTTAGATAATTTTTACATTTTTGTTTTGTTTTTTTTTTTTTTTGATGTAGAACAAAAATGTTGTAATCGGTTTCTCCTGATGACAAGTAAATAATATGTTAGAATATCACATGAGAGAGGGCGATCCAATGATTACCCCCCACGATAACAAACAGTAAAAGATTGTAATAAAAGTAACGTCCATGTTAACAAACATATCAAACAGTAACATCCAATAAACACTTATTATGTCAAAAGCACTACCATCACTGGGTTCCATAAATTCTAAGGTATTATTGTTATTCCATAACAATACTAAGGTATTAGTATACCAATTACCAAGGTCCAACACATGAACCCTTTTCAATTATCTTTTGACATCATTGTCTAACAGGTTCAAAGCAAGGGGATATACATGTCTGTTTAGCTTAACTATGTATTTAGAACTGAAATGGTCAAATTTCATCCCCAATATATTTATGTATTTCAGAGTCTCTGACGAACCAAGACATTTCGGTCAGTTTCCTCAACATCTTGTTCTGTTACCTTTGGAACACTTAATTTTCCTGTCACTCTTCATCCCCCAGAGCTGAATCCCGTACGTCCATACTGGTTTCTAGAAGGTCTTATATAGAAGGACCTTGTTAGAGAGAGACAACTAAGGATCCCTTTTCGTTAGCCAATACATACGCTTGAATTGCTGGTCAATCTACTTCTTCCTTTCCAGAACATGACTTCTTCATCTCACATGTTGTTCTAGATGTAAGACAAGGTATCTCACACTATTCTTATGAGAAATGTCTACGTATCCAAATAGAGTGGAGGGCAGTCTTTTTTCTTAGTCGTAAAAAGGTAATGTAGGTAGACTTCACCGGATTAATTATCTTCGCAGAATCAAATAATAAGTTTGAGGAAGGTGATTTGATCTAGACACTTTATAAGGTAACTGAATAATCTCAAAGACTTGGCAGAAAATTATTTTTAAATTTTTAAAAAACAAATAATTCCACTTCAGTCGTGTACTTCGATTGTAGGGTAAGAAATTTAACAGAAAATCTTTACCTAATTTATTAAGAATCTTTTGAATAATCGTTGTTAATTTTTATATTTAGATCTTAAAAGAGTTTTATGTTTGAAAGTTATAAGCTCTGCGTAACAAGAAGCGAAGTTTAACTGTTTATTTTTTAAATCTAAATTTTTACTAGTTTTCAAATAGATGTTTTTGTAAATTGTTAAACTCATTTAACAATATTCATTACTGACTTACATTGTTGTTATTTCTTTGTAAATTACATTTTTTCTTATGAAGTTAAATCTCCAACTTATAATTCAAATCAAAGGGCGCAGAAGGGAATAACTAAGTTTTGCTTATATACTATATTAAATGTACAAATGCTTGTACATTTTCTGTGCTTGAACATTAATAACATGCATTCGCATGTTATTAATGTTTATTAATTCAAAATATTAAAAAGACTAATTTAGAAAAGTATGATTTGTTCGCGCGCGCGCATATGTAATCGTATATATATTCATCTAGCCTAATTCTATAACAAGCGAATTAATTGCTCATAAAAGCCGATTAATTACATTAATCGGCTTAGGGGAAAAAGAATTATTGTTTTATAAATACACTAAACAAAAATTTTATTCAAAACATTTTACTACTAATAATATTACATAAGTTATATGTGACCTGTGCATTTTTAAAATTAATTTATATGCTAAGTTCTCCACAGTTACTTTAACTAAATGGGAATCATCTACCCAGAATTAATTTCCTCCCCCTTTCATTCTACATTAATAGAAAAGAAAAGAAAAAATCATCATCTGCTGAAATGGAGGGTCAATGCATTAATTCACAGCATACTATAATGGAATAGAATTGCTTTTGTTGAGTAAACTCTAGGAGGGATATTAAGGTTCAGCATTTCATTCAAGAATTCTTATGAATCGGTTGATCGGAAGACTCAGAAAATAGAAACAAAGGTACTAAAAAAAAATATTTAATCCTCTTCAATTTTATTAAGGAAATTCTTACAGTTTCGCTTAAGTTTAGCCAACCTGTATTTTGAAGTAAAATATTTCGCAATATTTCTACAAATAAGTTTCTAGAAAAAGCAATGAAAAAATATTCATTCTTTATTGCTCATAATCATTAAATTTCTTTTATTTTAAACGCGTTAAAATAATCGATATTACATACACACTTCAAAGCTAGCGATTACTACTTCCCAAAGAGTAAAACTATTCGCTTAATATTATGTTTAAGTCAATTTCAGTTATCAATTATTCACTTCCTCAAAAAAAGTATACATCATTTATATACACATACTTTTATATATATATATAAAGGGAGCAATATGATATTTCTTTCATAAATCTGCAATGTAATTTTAACAGCTTTCCAAAGAGGGATAGGATTAAATAGAATGTCACTTGAAAAATTTTTTAAAAAATTGGAAAATTGTGATTAATTATTTTCAAATCTTTCCCGTGCTTGAAAAAATAAAACAGATAAAAATCTAAATATGTTAATTCTACTTTGCAAATTCACTTGTTTGAACAAAATGAAATACAAATTTTATTTAATTAAAACCGAACTATTCGGCAATAAGGTTTTCATCTACTACGCTTTTAAAACTGGTTTATCTTTTTCGCAACACATGTGATTTTTTTCAATGCTTGTGGAGGTTTAAAGTAAAAAATTTCTTCAATGGAACTCTGGGATTGGTTTATTATTTTTATTAAGGTTAGATTCTGATCGCTTCCTAAAGGATAGTGAATAAATCCTTACAGGAAGGATTTACATCCTTGAGAATAAGGATAAACATATTATATTTTTATAATCTTGTACGTTGGTCTATAAAACTGAAAATTCAGTCTAAATTTTCCAGAGATATTGAAGTTTTCATAAACTAACCCTCTCCAAATAGAAAATCTAAATTTCTATCTTAATTGAAAAATTAATTTTACTGACTAATTAATTGTGTGAGAGAGAGAGAGAGAGAGAGAGAGATTCCTGAAAAGTCGGTTTAATTGTTTCCATAATATGAGTTCTATCGTTAGTGTTACACGAACTTATAGTACTTCTTACGATTGAATTAGATTTAATTACAAATGGCAAAAAGTAGCAATGGTATTTTTAGTAGATCAGTTATAATAAGCTATCCTTTCATTAAGTAAATAAAGACATTATTTTTAACAATACATCATTTTAGATGAATATTAGTTGTCATTGTTGAAAATGTTTTACTTTTAAGAATATTTTAATTTAAAATATTTTTTAGAATAGGATATATTTTTTTGAGAATATTTTTTTTTTAAGTAAGTATTAAATATTTTTTCTACTGTCAGAAATACGAATCATAATACTGTTTTTTGATTGATGAAATATTTCATGACGTTATTTTTACAAAGGTTTAATGCTCTCTATCTGAAATTTTTTAAATATTTTATTACAAAAATATATTTATCTACATACCCAAATTTTTTACTGAGGATAAATTTTCCATATTGTCTTCAAGTGTGGCTTTTGTAACTTTGAAATGGATATTATCACAAACTTTTGTCGTAATCTTTTCATGTATTAAACTAAAAATATAGATTTTTATTTAATACATATTTATTTTTATTTCACCTAATCATAACGGCTTTATGATACATTTTGTTGAAAAATAGATGACTACCCTTAAGTTGTTCCTGGTGATCCAGGAACAACTTACTGGATAACTAGGTTTAAAAATAAATTTAAAAATGAAGATTTTCTGCGAAATGAAGACCAAAGAATTTTGTATAATATAAAGTATAAAAATACTTTTTTATTAAGTTTAAAATTTTTCTAATCACTACTATATTTTATTGTAAACGATTTAGCATACATAATGCGTCAGTTAGTTTACGATAATATTAAAATTTATAAACTGAAGACCTCTGAAGAGAATAGCATCAAATGGCAGTAAATATATTTTTTTTTTAAATCTGTAACTTCTGCTGTCCGAATTATTCACTTTAAACAGCTGAAATAAAGTGGAGTATCTTTTTTTGAATTATATAATTTTTATAACAATAATAAGAAGAAGAAAAACTTTCTTTTCGACAGACTTTTAATGAATTAGATCTTTATACATTTTCAATACATTAGATTTTTATACAATTCCAAAAGTCGCCTCGGCAATTTTGTCTGATACACCGTGATACCGGCTTGACATTTTTTCACAACATTCATTTCATAAGCTGCATTCGTGTGCAAAATGCGTCTGAAGAAATAGAAAAAAAAATTATGCACTGGCAATGATCAGTGAAGTAAATTGATTAATTTTGTAGGCTTGTATAACCGCTGCGTATGAACGCAACGGTAATATATGAGAACCAACTCCATTTCTTTGCTATTACAAAAGTACTTTGACAGCTAAAATGCAATGACTTAAAATTTTTATACGTCAATCATTTACAATCGACAAATGATATATTTTAATTACCTAAATATAAATTTTCCACTACCGATAATATTTTTCAAGACATTAAATTTTAAAAAAGAATGGCTATTACTGTAATTGAAGTAGGGACAACCACTTTCTTATAGTCTTAATCCCTGTAAAACAAAATCATAATGCGTAATATACATAATCATAATAACCGTAGCCGAGTGGTAGCGTCTCGGCTTTTCATCCGGAGGTCCCGGGTTCGAATCCCGGTCAGGCATGGCATTTTT